>PVIA01006072.1:0-103566 GCA_004024845.1 Tonatia bakeri | reverse complement strand
CCAGTGAGGGACAGACCACAGGTCACTTCTCCATGATCTGCTTTAGCTGCCCAGGCTCTGATCAAGCTTGGCTGATGGATGGGTGCCCCACTGTTGGAAATGACTGCACGGGGCTGCCCAGAAGTGTGCCTTGGCTATATTTTCTGGGAGGCATATGGTGCTTGAAATTAAGAAACACGAAAAACAAAGATTTGGGTTTTGCCCTTCTCCAGAACCCAGAGTTCCGAAGATCTGTTCTGAGTTCGTAGCTGGAGGAACAGTTTTGCAGCTAGGCCTCTCCTCCCCTTGGCTGTGAACCCTGTCAGTGGGGGCCCGATGAACTCATGCCAGCAGTTCGTACACGGAGACCAAGACTTTCTTGTTTTGTCTGTTCGGAAGTTTATTTCCCCCCTGGTTTTAACTTCAAAGGGGTGATTATTCTCTTCCCTTGATTTGCAGCACTCGGAAGGAGTGAATGAAATGTGCAGCTCGGGGCGTCATTTCTGAAGGGAGGAGTCGTTCTCTTGGAGAGGAGTCCTCCATGAGCCTGGCCGAGGCCCTGGATCTGTGTGCAGTGGACTAAGGATTTAGTAGGATGTCAACTGAGACAGAACTTCAAGTAGCTGTGAAAACCAGCGCCAAGAAAGACTCCAGAAAGAAAGGTAGGGCTGGCTGTGTTCTTTTTCTTTATGGCTGCTTGTCTGACAGGACAATGATGTTTTACCTATGCAATGATATATCATCTATCTTTGTGGGTGCTTACGTTTTTTAAAAAGTCACCAGCATTATTGGGTGTTTTCCCTTTTTATTCATAGTATGATATTTTAGTGGTTCTCCATTATTCTCTGGGTAAAATCTGAAATTCTTTTCATAACATATGAAGCCCTTCCTGATAACCCTTCTCCCCATCCCTCCAGCAACATCTCTGCCTAAGCACACCCCACCCCTCCTGCCCCTTTTTAACTGTTTACCCTCTATTCTGTCTATTGAAGTTGACCTCTGTGTAGACCAGTGCTTCTCAAAACTCCAGCTTCACCAGTCACCTGGAAGGCTTGTTAAAACACATTGCCAATCTCATTCCAGTCTGGGGTTCCTTAGGTCCAAGATGGGGTCTGAAACTTTGCATTTGTAACAAGTTCCCAGATGATGCTGATGCCTTTGGTTCAGAGACCAGACTTTGAGAATCACGGATCTCATTCATTCAACCTAAAATCCTTTCCTCTCCATTTTTTTCTAGGTGTACTCCTCCTTATTGTTCAGGTCTGGCTTAGATTGTATCTTTTGAAGCGGGGGTGGGGCTTTCTTTATGCCCTAAATTGAGTTAGTTGCTCATTTGTTTTGCTTCAGCAGCACTTTGTTATCATCTCAATTTATTGAAAATTTCCTGTGTTTTTCTTTGTCAACTCTGCTGTTTACCGCTTAAGACCTAGACCTGTTGTTAGACCTAGACCTAGACCTAAACCTTTCACTCCCAACACTTAGGAAGTGCTGCCCCAGGGAAGGCACATAGACGTCTGGTAATGAAGACTGGCATGCATCGTGTGATAGTAACTCTATCCCTTCTCATGTTTCCTGAAGAATTTGGTCCTGTTGCTTTACGGCCATGCCTTTCAGTGTCTCCCTGTTGTAACTGGATTCAAACAACTTCTGTGTGTGTGTGTGTGTGTGTTTTCTCCTGTGGTTTCAGTTCTTTTCCTCCCCTGTCTTTTCAGCTGCATGGAGGAGGATTGATAGAGCTCTATTTCAGGTCTTGAAATCTGCCACTATGGGCTTGCACACCCAGATGCCCCAGGTTGCTCTGTACAGGCAGTGATTTGTTTGTGACTTCACTGTGTCTGCCCTGTCATGTTTTGTGATGGCATTGGTCTGACATTCTTTGGAAACAAGGGACATAAATGTAATACATATGCCACTTTTGGACAGCCAAAACCCCAGGAAGGACTATAAATTTTGCTTTAGATGTTTATTTGAAGCACAAATATTTTTGAAGCAGTATATTTTATTCCCTAAAACTTAATGTAAACCTTGTTCTTTATGCATTTGTGGTCTAAGCATAATAGAAGAAAAGCAAGTAGGTGAGCGAACAGGTTTTGGGAGAACAGCTGCATGGAAAAAAATTGCAAATCCTGGCATGTACTAGAATTTAAATACTTTTTCAGTGCAAACTAACAAATTATATTTTTTCTTCAAATTTAACCTTTCCACTAAACTTGTGCTCTTGAATGCTTAATGCATTAAAAATTGTATCTTAGTGCACATCTTTTCATTCTTAATTTTAACATGCAAAACCAGAAGTATTCTAAAGAGAGGATTTAGGATTTCAGGACACTGGCTTAGTTGCGGATTTGGAATGGGAGTGTGAAGGTGACCTTTTTATATCCTTCTCATCTTCATAGTCTGAGAAGCTCTAAAGCCAGCACAATACATATGCAAGGAGTGTCCTCTAGTTAGTGGCAAATACCATGGAGTCTGGGCAGGTCAGTCTCAGTCAAATTCTCACTATCCTTCATTTCCTAGCTATATGACTTTAGAATATTACTTCACATCTGAGCCTCAGTTTTCTCTCCTATAGAATGAGAATATACTATCATAGACCTCAAAGCCTCGCCATGAAGATTAATTGAAATACGGCAAATAAAACACTCAGTATAGTACTTGGCATATTAAAGACTCAACAAAGTTTAGCTTGTTCCTCCTTTCCCCCTTTTCCCTTCCCTCATTCTCTCCTTACCTCTCCTCATCCCCTTCCTTTTCTATCATCTGTCTTCTTTTCCTTCTCTCACTTCTTTTCTCTCTCACTCCATTTCTACCCCACTCCTCTTCTTTGTCTTCCTTATCTTTATCATCGTCATCCTCATCTTACATTGTTTTCTCTTATCCATTGTAGAGCCAAGGGATCTTAAAAAGTATATAGCTGATTTGTCCCAGAGCAAGATTTTAAAAATTATTTATAATTATGCAATAGTGATAAACCATCTTTATTCTTTTTTTTTATTTTTTAGATTTTGTTTATTTATTTTTAGAGTGGGGAATGGAGAAAGAAGGAGAGAAATATCAATGTGTGGTTGCCTCTCATGTGGCCCCTACTGGAGCCCTGACCTGCAACCCAGGCATGTGCCCTGACTGGGAATCGAACCAGCAACCGTTTGGTTCACAAGCTGGCCCTCAATCCATTGAGCCATACCAGCCAGGCCTTTATTCTTTTGATATATGTGTCTGGCCCAAGGCACCATGAACACACTCATACACTGAAGCAAGAGAGAGAATGTGCTGGTGATAGGGTTAACTTATTTCTTATTCTTCAGTTTTGGCTATGGGATAGTCAATATTCCATTAAACAGATATTGGTAGCTGGGCCAAAACAAGTAGAATTTTAAAAGAAAATAAACAATTTACATATTGATCTTTAGTCTTGAATACAGTTGTTTTGCTAATCTTACTAATACTTTCCTCAACTCTTTGATTTTCTATGGAGGCAATATATAACCCTGTAAGTAAGTTTCTGTCCTCCTCAGCAGTCCTTAAGTACATCTTTTTCATGTCTTACTGCATTGGTTAGGTCTGTCAATACAATATTTAATGATAGTAGGTATCCTTATCTTGTCCTGAAACTAATGGAAATGCTTCTAAGTTACTTGTAAGTGTGATATTTAAGTTTTTACTAAAGATTCTTTATTAATTCCCCTTCATTTATCAATTTTCAGGAAGCATTTTTTAAATTTTAAATTTGCATGTTGAGTTTTATAATGTGCTTTTTAATATTTATTTCAATGCACATTTTTACCGCTTTAATTTGTCTTGTGGTGGTGGATTTCACTGATAGATTTTCTAATCTTCATTTCTGAGGTTAATTCTACCTTGGGTTCATGTTGTATTGTTTTCTATATGTGGGTCTAATTTATTGATATTTTACTTAGAATTTTGATATCTATATTCATCAACAAGATTAATATTTAACTTTTTTTTCTTGAATAGTCTTTGTGACTGGTATTAGTCAAAGTTTATGTAATGCTTTCAGTGGCAAGGAAACACTGAATAAAATTGAGTCCTCTTTCCGGAAAAACAATATTTATTATATTTATGATTTAATTTGACTTTTTAAAAAAGCTATACATGCTTATTACTAATAATTAAAAAAGACACAGTAAGTATGCATAATCCCATCAGTCAAAAGTAACCACTACGAACATTCTAAATTACCTCCCTCTGGACTGACCTTGTTGAGGTGTTTGAGTTCATACTATTCAAACAATTTTATGTCCTGCTTTGTTTTGGACTTTATATCATATGGACATTTCTCATGTTATTACATTATATTACAGACTGGAAGAGTTTTTTTTTCTCCTCTTGGCAAAATTCAGATAGTTTCTGGGGCAGATGTTTTGTCTCCTTTAAAAGGAATACCTCACAACATGGGTCATCTATCGTGAGAAAGAAAGGCTTGAGGGAAGTTCAGAGGTCCTTTCGAGTTTCTCACAAACCTCTCACCCCGATTCTTAACCCAGGCTATTGAAACCAAGTCAGACCATTTTAAATGCGAGTTACACAGGGGCATATTTCACCATAAAATGAGTTGCTAGACAGGCCACGTATGAGCCGTAACTACAGTGTTCACAATTTAAATAAGGAAAGGATGAGAGTAGTGAGAAATGAAGTTGTTTTCTTCATTTTGTTTTTATCGGATTGTGTCACTGCACATGTAGCCTGTCAAATGGTGCATATTCCAGGAGTGGAGTTGGGTGGAGAACTGGAAGAAGAGAAAGTATCTTTTCAGGTTTGTTACCGGCCATCAAAGGGGAGAACAGTTGACGCAGTTCTTGTTATTTGTAACCCCGGTATTGGGCCGCCCTGTGGAAGCCTGTGCGTTGCAGGAGTGGGTCCCATCCCGAGCACATGCAGACGTTTCTGTGGGCAGTGCCTGGGGGCTTTTAGTCCGCACAGTCTGGCAGCTTAGTGTAGCGGAAAGAGCATGAACTTTGGAGCCAGACAGACCTGTTTTTTTTTTTTTTTTTTAAATCAGTCCTTACCTGAGGGTTGGTTTTTTTTCATTGCTTTTAGAGATAGAGGAAGGGAGAAAGGAAGGGAGAAAGAAACATTGATTTGAGAGAGGAATGTTGATTTATTGCCTCCCATACGCGCCCTGACCAAGAATTGTAGGTACCTGGACTGGTGATTGAACCTGCAACATTTCGGTTACAGGAAAACGCTCTAACCAGCTGAGCCATACTGGTCAGGACCAGACCTGGTTTTTAATACTAACTCTTCTCCTTGTCTGCTCTGTAACCAGAGATGGTTATTTAGCCTTTTTGAGCCTCGTCTTTCAGGGTGTGTAATACTTGTCATCGGAAGACCAAGGGGCGTTTCATGGGTAAAGGGCCAGCTTGGGGTCTGCACATGCCACTGGCTTGGCCATGTTAGTTTTTCTGCCCTTTTCCTTCTGAAATCACTGTTCAGCGTTGTCTCCTGATTTTCTAGAAACACCTAGAAATAAACTTACTTTCTTTCTTTGTTTACATTAGAGCTATACCCAAGAATCGTGAGTTAACAACAACGCCATGCTTCCTTGTTTTCTCCCCCCAGGAAGATCTGGCTGCAAGGATCAAGGCTCCCACGGGCCCAGGAGAAGCTGGCAGTCACGTGATGGCTGCCTTCGCTTTGGGGCCAAATCACACTGAGTTTGAACCTTGGCTGTGTGCCTCAGAAACTATGAAACTTTTCAGAGGTTTCTTTCAAAATTGTGGTCAATTTTTGTTTAGAAATGGTTTTAATACTGCCATGTGCAGGGTCTTGATCCCGAACTAGTCAGTCAGCCTGGAAAAATAAACCCGGTTCATGGTGTCCTATATCACTTAGGAGCATATGGAATACTGTTGTTTCATTCTCCCATTGGATCCTTAGAGTCCTGGGAGATGAATTTAAAATATATACAGGGTCAGCACAAATAACACCTCTCTTTTTATTACAAAATCTTTTATTACAAAATCATAAGCCTATAATTCTGTAATATAACAATATCACACTCAAGCACACCATATGGCATTTTGGGTGAAATGTTCAAAATAAAACTATAAATTATTACACCCATATTATTACCCTACCAACCACACTCAAGCAAGCCTTACTTCTGCCAGACCCTGTGTGTTTTTATCAGGCCCAAGGGACAGAGCTGCTGTGGCATCTCTTCTGTCCACTGCTCTTGTGCTGCAGGGGAGGCAGCGGGCTGTCGGCCAGGACAGTGCCCACCGCCCTCTTGACTCCTCTCTCTCAAGTCACTTCCACTTCTTGAGGTTTAGTTTCCTCAGGCACTAAATGGATATAGAAATTATATTTACTTGGCCAAATTTGAAACATAGTGGAGGAATTTCTCACTTAGTTCTTTTGTCCACAGATGTTTACCTGGCCCCAGGCAGGAGCCCTGGTGGCACTCAGTGTTCTGGGGAGAGAGTGACCCCTGGAAAGGGGGTTCTGACTCCAGTTCGTTCTTGTGCTTCCACCTGGAGAGACTCGGGATTTTTATAGGTCTCCTCCTTCCCTGAAAAGGATTTTTTCTCTACTTTGCAACTTTTATTTATTCTCAGTCTATTACTATTCATAAAATTGGTTTAATTTTTACTCCAAATTTATACTTTTTTACATGTTTTTAAAGATTTTATTTATTTATTTTAGACAGAGGGGAAGGGAGGGAGAAAGAGAAGGAGAGAAACATCAGTGTGTGGTTGCCTCTCATGTGCTGCCTACTGGGAATCTGGCCTAAAATTCACACATGTACCCTGACTGGGAATCGAACCCATGACCCTTTGGTTCCCAGGCCAACACTCAATCCACTGAGCCACACCAGCCAGGGCCAAATTTTCACTTATTAATGAAGTAATACTAGTTTCTCATAATAAAGAAAATTCTTATTAAAACCCTTTTCATTTTTTCCTGACCAAAAGCAAATAGATTTTCATCATAGTAAACATGAGTAACACAATACTCTGAAAGCCTGTATGCATTGAAACATGAGTGGGTTCTCTACAAGTTGAAGTACATAAATGGTTATTAGGGATTAGTGTTTGGGGCTGGCCAGAGCCTCTTTCTCGTAGATGTCTTAAGAGGACAATTATGTGATGACAGTCACGTAGTTGGTCAGTGACAGAGTCAGGACTGGAACCCAGGGATGACTCCCTGGCTGGTGTTACTTCAGTTCAGTAGATTTCAAACAACTTCTGTTCTTAGGAATAGCCTCTAAGTATGTTTCTTTCTTCTTCTTGATACTGAAGATTCCAGGAAGAGCCCATGTTTTAGAAATAGGAAACATTAAGTCTGAGCCAACGCTCAGCACATTTTCAACTTACAGCCTGTCTCAGGCTAGCTACTTAATCTTTCTGAGCCTCAGCTTCTACACCTGTGAAATGGGGATACCAGTACCTATCTCAAAGTGTTGTAATAAAGATTACATGAGTCAAAAAGGTAAAACACCTGTCACACTGCCCTGGCCAGGTGGCTCAATTAGTTGTAGCCTCATCCCATACACTAAAAGGTTGCAGATTCGATTCCCCATCAGAGCATATATGTAGGTTGTGGGTTCGATCCCAGGTCAGGACATATATAGGAGGCAACTAATTGACATTTCTCTTTCACATTGATGTTTCTCTCTCTTTTTTCCCCTTCCTCTCTAAACTGGTGAATATATCATCAGGTGAACATTAAAAAACAAAAACAAAACACCCATCACAATTCTCTGTACATGGACTCAAGGTAAGGAATTTTTCCCTTTTTCCCCATCTGTCTTGCCAGCCCTGAGAGGCAGCGCTTCTCTTAGAGCTGCCACATGTAAAGAGGGGTAGAAAGGACCCTTTTCCCCAGAGCTGCATGGGCTAATCAGCCATTGGGAAAAAAAACTGGTCCATCTTCAAATGGATGCTCGTTTCAAGAACAACTGAAAAAGTGGACAGGAAATACTGAGGCAAACGGACCGTGTTGTCAAGCTACATACATTAATTAATAGCCATCATTTATTGTGTGCTTCCTGCATGCTGGCCATTTTAGATAAATTGTCTCTAATGAGCACAAATGTTACATCACTTTATGGAACACATAAGAAAATGTATAGAGAAATGAAGAGATTTTCCCAGGTCACGTGGCTTGTCTGCCTGAGCGAGAAAGCACGAAGCCCTCCCAAGATGAAAGTCTGTGCTGTTTTCCTTAGTGCATTCTGTTGGGTCCACCCTGTGCTCTGACTGGGGTTGGGGAATATGGAAACAGTTATAGGGGCTCCACTGATTTTCGGGGATGGGGATAGAAGCAGGTTAGCCACATCATGTAGATTTATGGCATCATTCTGTCTTGGCAGGCGTTTGGAGCTGGGTGAGCTAATCACTCTCTACTGACTCTGTGAGTTGCAGGCTTTGGGAATTCAAAATCAAGGATTTAATTACAAAGCTACATAAATTTCTCTGAGGTTGATCCATAAAGCTCTTGGGCTGAAGGGTTTGGGAGGGAGAGAGTCTTGTTTTAGGTCAAGAAGTTCTTACTTAATGGTAAGACTGGCTGTCAAATTGTATGATGTGTGGTTGGGAGAGACTTCTGTATTCTCTCTGAGCACATGGTCTTACATTTATTATGGGACACCTCACTCATTGTGGTCATTTCATGAAGAAAAACTCATTTCAGGTTTCATTGATGACTTTTTTCAGGGCCTTGTTCTAACTGGTTCTGACTCACAAGAGCTTGGGCTTTCTTCAAGTCTTGCTTCACACCTCATTTCCCCCTTGAACTTCTTTTATAACCCCAGCAGCACACCACACAGGACAACACACCAAGCAAGCTTGTTGAGATCTATTCTCTGTCGCCGTTTTTGGTCACTTTGCCACGCCGAGCTTTAGGTCCCTGGTCTTCCTCACCCTGCTCACTTGACTAACTCCGGGTCACCCTTCAGTACTCAGCAACCATTTGACTGGCCATCATCTTCAACACCTGGAGTTTCAGAAATGCCCTCAATTAATCAATCACCGATTATCTGCCCCTGAAACCTCCTAAATCTCTCTCAAATCCTTCATTCTCTCTCTCTTTGCAACCCCTCTCCCGAAGATGGTTTAGGTTGTCTGGATCATCCTAGCATCCTCCTAAGAGGTCTTCACATCTTCAGGGTTATCCATCTCCAAGCTCTTCTTGACACTTCTCATTAAAGTGAAGCTCTGATAGGGTCCCATCTCTGCGTCAGACTTTTCAGTAAGCAGTTCCTACTACCCCCAGGATAAAGTCCACACTGCTTATCTGGCTTCAAAGAGACCCTATCTGGTCTGGCCTCTCCTTATCTTTCCAGTTACATCTTTCACCGCTCTTCCATAATGCTTCTCCACTCTGTGGCTCAACTGAATTAATTTCAGTTCCCTGATCCTACCATGTGATTTTTCACATTTGGAATTCTGCAAGTGCTTTTTTTTTTCTTCTGGGAATATGTGTTTTATTATTATTTTCAAAGCTTATTCCACTTCTGCTTTAGTTTAAAGTTAATATGACTTTTCCCAGAAATGCTTTGGTGATTCATTGCAACCCACTTTTATGACCCCCAGTTGCAGGTTATGACTCGTCTGTGTGCTCTCAAAGCACCTCATTTTGCCCATCACAATACATTGTCTTAACTATCCTTTTATTTCTCTTTATCACTCACTAGGCTGAGAGTTCTGTGAATGCAAGGACCATGTCTGTCTTGTTAAGCACTTAACGTCTCTCTCCACACTCCTCTAAGC
This sequence comes from Tonatia bakeri, assembly GCA_004024845.1. NCBI lineage: Eukaryota > Metazoa > Chordata > Mammalia > Chiroptera > Phyllostomidae > Tonatia > Tonatia bakeri. The sequence continues at coordinate 93,853 of PVIA01006072.1, read as the reverse complement.
ACACTTAAAAGATGTGGGTATGCAGCATTGTTTGTTGAGTGAATAAACGAGTTAATAAAGGAACTTATGATAACAAAGCCTCACCTGACTGGAGTTGTGAGGGGTCCATAGCATCCTGTACTTATTCAAATCCTCACACTTGCCACATTTTCCCTATAATCATTTGCTTATTTCTCTGTGTTTGCAATTAGCTATGAACTCCTAGTACAGCACTTACATAGCAGGTACTCAGTAAATGTTAATTCAACAAACATTTATTATTATAACATTTATCATTATAATCATTAAACATTAATTATTATAAAGTACGAGGGAGAATGATTTGCACAAGGGGAAAGAAAATTTAAAAACACTGACATCTTCCCTAAATGCTGGCTCTGGAGATTCTTATCATGTTGCACAGAAAATTCCTCCATTCTGTGAACAATTTCTCATTTTGTGATGTGTGTCCAATCACGTCTGGTGCTGTAATTCAGCATGATGTGGGCCATATTGGTGGTAAGAGCTGTAAGATTTGCCATATTAGTTCATCCCACTGCTTCATTAAGCTCAGTGTGCTGCCTCTGGAAGTGGCTGGGCCTGAATTTTGATGTTGGGGAGAACAAAGCCCTTGCACAGGAGCCCTCCAAGTCCCATGAGTCAGGTAAGGGTACACTCCTTCATGGGGTTGGAGAGGCTTCATCTTTGCAGATAATCAGTAAGTGCCCCAGAGCAGGGGGTTTTATTATCTCTGTGGATTTGCTGAGCAGATGATGTGCCTTAGGTGTGCTGGGATTTCAGCAACCCCCTCCCATTGCAACAGAGCTTCTAGGATAGTCAGGGTGCATGAGTTGCAAGCCTGAGCGTTTCTGCAGTCCATCAAGAGAGCACATGTAGATCAAAGGCAAAGGAGAGGGTGGAGTGGAGGTGAAAGAGGAAATAATGCCTGTTCAAGGTATCTCCTTTAAGCTTGAAATCAACCTTTAGACGAGTATTCCCATACTGAGGCTCGGAGGGGTGAACAGCTTTCCTGAGGCCGCACAACTTGCAACTAAAGAGAACTATTTGCATCTAGATCTCTTTGACCCCTGAGCCTGTCCACGTGTTTAGCACTGGTCTACGCTGCTCCCTACTGAATGGCGTGTCCTCTTACCAAGTATGAAGTAGTGTGTACCCTGAAAGACGTCTTCCTAGAGATTCCACTGGTAGCACCATGAGGCTGAGACAGCCTCAGCGAGAGAAAGGAATGATGACAAGTATAGTGGATTAGAAAGGGAATCGGACAAGCATAGGCACCCTCACTCTTCACCTCGCTTGTCTGCAGCATGTGGGGCGTGGTCACACACAGTGGCTCCACGTGATTGAGAAAGAACCATTTCCCTTCCTAAGGATGTCAATTATTCTGTTTTTCAGATACACAAAGGTAAAGACTACCGCATTTTCTGGGCTATAAGACGCACCTCCCCCCCCCATTTGGGAGGAATAATGGTTATTAATGCTGCTGTTGAGTTCTGTTTACTACATTTACATTGGTGAAATATTATGCTATTTATGTTATTAAATATTTTACCACATTTTTTGGCCTCAATTTTTTTTTGCTTATTTTCCTCCTCTAAAACCTAGGTGTGCGTTATGGTCCAAAAAATGTAGTAGGTGGATTGGAAGGATTTTGACTGTGCGTGAATCGAAATTCATTTCTAGATCTTAGTTTGGAACAAGCACTCCAATTTTGCAAATGCTCATAACCTATGAATATTATAACCAGCCTATTTCACCTTCCAGTTGGCAGCCCCACATCAGAAATAATAATGAAGATGCTGGCCTCGAAGGTAGCTGCTGTCTGTCAGCAGTTACAAAATATCGGGTGATACATTCAAATGTTTACACTAATTTTTCAACCAGAACAACTGAGGTTGCTTCTTTTTTAAGATTTCCAGTTCACAGATGGGGAGCTGGACATTGGAGCGGTGAGACAAAGCCAGTGCCATAGCCCCAGAACCCCCACATATATACTTGGATTGGCCCTGCTGTTCGGTCTCCCTCACCCACTCAGCCAATGGTGCACGTGCCTTAGATGCATCTGGCCCATTTTGAACACACAGACCTGTTTGACCCTCCCTGAACATAAGTGAGTTTGCTTCAGCTCTCCTCTCGACCTGAGAAAAAAATCCCCCTGTCTGTTACCTGTCTGTCAAGGCCCCCCTGAGCCTCCGAGACTCAGTTCAGATGGCACTCGTGTGAAGCTCTTCCTTGGCGTATCCTTCTACCTGTTTGATTTCAGCCTCCCTTTCCCCATGACTGTCAGCATATTGTTTTAAAAAGTATAATCCAGACAAAGCTTTTATTTCTTTCTTCTATCACTTAGGATTGTACTTACATACGTTTCTTCTTTGCTAGATGAGTTGTAAGTAGAGACTTGATACCAGGGACTGGGGCTTGTGCATCATTATATTCTCTCAATGCTGGGAGGAGGAGGACTCAGAGTTATCAGTGGGACAAATGGGAAATGACCCTAATTACGTGGCTTCTAAATGCAGTCGGAGAGTACAATGAGAATGCAAGAGATGTATGAGGTTGGTAATACTCCCATTTTTCAGATGAAGGAATACACTCAGATAAGTCAAAATAAGTTCAAGGTCACCGATCATGTAGATGGAAGAACAAGAAATTTTAAACTCAGGTCTAAATGGTCCAAAACATGGGATTTTTCTGCCTCATGATGCTATTTTCCAGCAGTGGCCATGGAATAAAACCGCAGTGAAAGCTCATTTCCTAGGTGTCTGGTTACTGTTGTAAAGTAGTAGCTATACATGCAATTTACTCTTATAAAGAATGTCTATACCATCCTTGATTCGCTTCCCTCAGTTTGGGGACTGTTGTCACTGGGGTCTTTCAGCCACCCCTGGCTGGCGCTATTGCTCTCGGGAGAACTTGCAATCTGATCGTTAAACCAAAGGCAGGAAAAGCCATGCAGGAGCTGGTGTTGGAAGGAGCCCAGCAGATGATGAATAGCGGACCTGAATCTTATCATGTATTTCAGAATGATGTACGGGACTGTGGGAAACTGCCTTTGACAAACGTGCACGGGAAGGGGAATTATCTCCAACAATGAAAAATGTTCTTATTGTGTGATCCTAAAAAGGATCAGGACCTCTATCATTGGGAGAATGATCATCCTCGTATCCCTTATTAACAGCGGTATGGAAGTGTGTGCTAAAGATGTTGGATGTCTTACTGAAGCTGTGATGGATAGCCATGAGTGCTAGAATCAGGTGGGACTTATGAAAGTAACTTGATGCTTGATAGCAGGTGAGAAATGTGCAATGAAGCAAAGGTCCCTTTTAGTCCTGGCTTTATGGGGCTCTGTAAAACTTGTACCCGCTATCTTAGCCACATACCCACTGGTTTTCGGTCAGGCTGAAGCTGTGATTAAATGGTGGAGGCATGTGATATAAGTCTGCGTGAAATGAAGCCATTTCTATAGGCAGAAGAAGACCTATAGTGTGGCAGGCATTTTAAATATTTAATCTCATTTTGCTTTCACATTTCATATGTGTATGTGGAAGCCTAGAATCCTAGAGATTCAGTAGCCTGCTACAAACTGACAGAGTGAGGTTTTGAACCTGAAGAGTCTGATTTCAGAGTCTCTGTGTTTTGCCATCCATAGTAGCTTTAATAAATAACCTCCTGGTGGGAGTTCAAAATAGCAGAAATAGAAACCAAATACAAACGTGAAGGACGGTGCCTGCTGCAGCCTTCAGCCCGTGTAAATATTCAAGAAATATTAGCCAAACCAAGAACTGTCAGCACAATTTAATTTTGATCATGACGTTCTTCGAGCTCCTTCCTTTCTTTCCTTCCTCTCTCTTATTTCTTTCCTTCATTCCATTTTTGAGCATTTTCTGAAACAATGAAGAGTGCTGGCCACAGAAGATTGTAAACATGTCCTGGGCTTAAGGAATTTAAGATCTAATATGAAAGATAGGCAACTAAGAAGCAATTATAATTTGTTGCAATAAGTTGAAATCCTGGAGCAAAGAGAGCCATGTATCCAAGGACGTCTGGGAGGCTGTGAGATGTAAATAAATAGTCTTGGAGGTCAGACTTATTTTATTTTATTTTTTTGTTGAATGGATACTTTGTGAAATATCTTCCACAATTTAGATATGGTCTACCTATTAATTTAAAAATGTAGTCATGAAAAATAAATTCTACCCTGTTCTCCAGTGAAAAGGAAGACCAGCAAATTAGAAACTTTGCTTGGCAGCAGCTTGCTCCCCTTTCTGCTAGAGTAAAAGCCCCTTCAAGTTATACACATATTTTATTTGTTTCCTATTATGCATAGGGCCAAGCACATAGTATGTGCTCATTAAGCATTTGTTGAACAATAGAATAGCCTATATTAGTTAGGTAATTCTTTGGCCTTTGGCCTATATTTTCCTAGAATCAGTAATTTATATTCCATTAGTTTTCCTTTAATGTTTTAAAATGATGATTACTGTGGCTTCTCCTCCTGCTCTCAGAGTTATAGATTGCAAATAGATTCTGTGTAATTTGTTAATGCTGGTCGATTTTAATGGCTGCTTCAAATGCTATGTGGAGGATTCTGAAGTCATATTCTGGCTTTGAGTGAGAACAGTTAACACTCAGGTATATTTTCTTTCAATCTTTAAAAAAATTTTCCTGCACATAAGTATGTACACACAAGCATGCAAACACATGCATTCTACTTTGATCCTTCTGTGTATTTAGTTCTGCATAACATTTTACTAGACCTTACAGTTTAAGCTATTCCTGTGTCATTTTAAAGTTTTACGATTATCATTTTTTAAAAAAATGCTAAGTGATCTAATTTTGCTTCGCTTTTGCTCACCAAACCTCTCTCCCAACCTTCTGTCATTGTTGCTGGTTTCAACTGTCCATTCCCACATGTGCCAGACTTTGCTTCAGCTGTGGCTTGCAGAGCTGCCTTCAGTAGTCACTGATTCATTCTGCTTTCATCCTGCACTGAAGTCGCGTTTCCCTCCTGTATTCTGTGGCAGGGAAGATCTTGCCTTGTTTCCTGCAGCAGAAAGAAACCCAGGCTTTAGGGCGCACTCCCCTCTATGGGTGTTACCCGTGGGGGCTACCGCTCTGGTACAGCATTAGAATTAAGATTTGCCAGTGGGTGCCTCTGAGCGCGAGTGATTTTTTGCAGTTCAAACCTTTTAACCTCAGCTTATCAACTTTAATATGTTGTTCTGGTACCTTGATTTTTTGGTTCATCTGCTTTAATGTGATGAAATGTAAAACTGGAGCTCAGTTTTGTCCCCTCACAATGAGTTGGGGGGTTTTAGCTGATAACCTCTCCTTCATCTGTTAGGGCTCGAATTTTAAGCAGCCAGAAATACATTTTTCTGGTATCTGTCATCAAGTGATTAGTGCAACTATTTAGTTCTGGTCATCTTTCCTATTCTTGGTAGATTTATTTTCTCTTCGGAGAACTCTTCTGCCGCCCTCTCTGTCTGGGAGGCTGGAGATGTCATTTAAACATTGCTTATTAGGATTCCATTATTTGTCTCCCTTATACAGTCAGCTAAATCAAAAAGCCAGACAGTGTTTTTAAATTGCAAATTTAAATGACAATTTATAGACCAGGTCTACTGGAAATTTTCTGTCCTTGGCATTCATCATTGCCTATGTGTACAGAGTTTTATCCTTTCCCTCCCTTTCTCGCTTTATCTTCTTGAGAGCACAGCACATATATCCATCAGAAGGATCAGAACTGCTTGCAATCAAACAGAAAATGCAATAGAGATCCTCAGAGGAAATGAAGACAAATACCTTACCCCAGACCTGACTTAAATATTAGTTCTCTTCTTCCTCCTTCCCTTTCCAGGCCTCTTGAAAAAGAAACTTACATTAGTCACTTCTTTTTGAGTGTTGAAGCCCATGGTTTAGATTCTGGTAAAGTAAACATTCACTGAGGGCCTGAAAATATGCTAGATATTGTTATTAGTTAATCTTTAGGATAAACCAAATGATAATGCCACTATTATTAGTAATATTATGAGAGCTAATATTTATTGAGCCCTTACAATGTGCCAGGCACTGTTCTGTGTGTTTTCTTTGCCATAACTTATTTTAGATAATAGTAAGTTGCTTTCTGAAAGAGGAAGCTGAAAGTCACTCACGCTCCGGGCCCAAAGCTGAGTGAGTGAAGATGTTCCAGCTTCTGACTTAGAACTCTGTTCACCGCAGTAGCTTCTATTTTTCAGTAAGAAAACTTGGAGGTTTATTTCGTATCCTTATTTCATAAGAAGGACAGGTTGAAAAGTCATCTCATTATGCCTTGCTCAGCTTTAATTTTTAGCAGGTTGAGTTAGAAAGGGTGGCTTTAAACCTTGAAATCACCTTCTGTTCTCGGTCCATTTTCTCTGGGATCAAAGTAGATTGGCAAAGCATTAATGATCTTCCATTTCAAAGCTGAAGGATTATCTGTCTCTATGGGTAAAATCATCCCTGCAATTCTTCTGAAGCCAGCTGCAGAGGTTGGTACATTTCAGAAAATGTCTGTGATACCCAGTAACTTCAGTGATGAAAATTAATGGAGGAAAATTTGCAACTGGAGGACCCACATTTAATATGTGGTCTACTACATCCATTATGTCAGGCTTTTCCATGTATAACAAGAGGCTGGCTGTTTTTCTTTTTGCCTCTGCTCACCAGGCTCCAATGTCCGCAGCAGCTGGGGGAGTCCAGTGCTGGTGGGATTCCAACCAGACATAGGCATGAGGAGTTGAAAAGATTTCCTCCCACCTGGGAGAAGAAATGTGGAGGGAGCCAAAGGAAGCCAGGGAAGCCATCAGATAGCAGTACAGGTTTGACTCCGAGTGAAAGAGGAGGAAGGGAGAAAGCGTGGGTGGAAGCATCTTAGATAAGGCCTTTGTGCAGTCCTTGAACCACAGCTGCTCATCAGAGGAACCCTGTGTCTCACAGGAATGGACCAGCCTGAGTCTCTGTCCTGCTCTACCACTGGCTGGGTGAAGCCTGTGGGAGGCATGGCTTTGGCGCAGACATGGAGATGGATTTCTGAGTGCAACATTTGGGGCATTTAGCCAGCTTGTTTCTCTGCAGTTAGAGGTCTGCAAGATGCATTCTCATGTGCCCCACTTTGGACCAAACTAATGGGCAAGATACCTAAATGTTATGGGTTGCAATGAGATGTCCTCTCTAACCTCTTCAGGTTGCCACCATTTGGTTCAAACTCACAATTCCGATTCCTCTCCCCATGTTATCCTGTGTCCCTCAGGCAAAGGTGGGCAAATGTGGGTTAAAGACGGTGGTTATTGAAGTCGCAGTGAGTTAGACCAGCAATCCCCAGGTTATTTTACCCTTTAACATCCTGCAAAGCCTTACAAAAGGGACCATAAGCAGCTATTGGGTTGATAGCTCAAAAAGGAGGCCCTCTTAGTACCCAGTGTCCTTCCCATACAAAAGGGGAATGCCCACCCCGTCAAGCCCACTCACCAATGCCAGGAAGGCCAGGGAGTCAGCGAGTCAGCTTTCTTGAATATCTTTCTGATGGCCAGTGTGCATGGGTCCTCATTCAAGTCAACTCTGTGAACCCTCGCAACAACCAGGGAGGCAAGTGTTCTTAGCATATAGCCTAGTGATTGTGTTACTGCCTTCAGAATTATAAAGGGATCGGTCATAGCTCTGCCATTACTAATTAATCCATATGACCTTGGGCAACTTCTAAATTCTATAAGCCTTAACTTCCTTACATGTAAAATAGGAGTGGTGGGACTCATCTCCTGGAAAGCAAATTCAGACCAAAGGGCATTGTATACGTGGATGTATATGTGGTGACATGCTAGTCTGCCGCTCTTGCTGCTATGGGAAAACCAAAGCCCTTGTATCATGGCTGACTCTCGTGCATGTGCCCGTCGTGGCCTGGCTCTGCTCTTGGGGTGGCGGTGGTGGGAAGACAGCAGCTGTGCCTTTCCTGTCATCTTGGAAGCTACCACTTAGCAGTCCAGTATTACTTGTTGGTCCTCAAACACACCGTGCTGCCTACAGCTCTGGGCTCAGTCTTCACATTGGACTTCCTCCAAATTCATTCATTGCTTGGAACAGAACCCTCATAAAAGAAGCAATCTGGAAGGCTGGGCCTCCTGAGGAACTGAAGCCCGGCACTGGAAGGCCAGGCGCTGACGCGTCCCCCTCTCCTCCCTCCAGAGCTGTCTCCCTTTGTTTTGTCTAGACCCGCTTCTTGCTTCTCCCCTTCTGCAGCCAGTCTCGTCTTGGTCACTGTACTCATGGCCTGCTTTACTGGCTTCTCCATTCTGAGTTAACCGGGTTTCAATTCTGTATTTTGGGGCAAAGATAATCTGCAAAGCTCCGCCTAGCTCTGACTATGGTCATCCCAAAATTAGGAACATAGACCGTGATAGTAAGTGTTACAGCCCAGCCTGTGAATCATGGGAGGGGATCAGTCTGCAAAGGAGTCAGCATGGACTGAACAGACACAATTACCGAAAAGATTCAGCTTAGATGTCACTTCCTCCGTGAAGCCTTCCTGGACCCAACTGAACAAGGATAGTTGGGTGCTCCCCTGGGCTACTTGGACTCTGGGCACAGGTTTGTGTTACAGTAGCTCTTATGATGCCCTGCACTTTCCCCAACCCCACATCGGTCTCCCCACCAGATGGTGCCTTCTGAGAACAGGGACAGGATCCAGCTTCTCTTTGCAAACCCCTCCTATAGGCCGCTTCCTGCCACACAGTAGGTACTTGGTAATGTTTACGAATTGAGTATCATTGGGGAAACAGACAAATAATAGCACTGCAGAATGAGAAGCACTCCTGGTGACAACAGGAAACAGATGTTTTTCCAGACGCCAGTTGTTGCCACACCCCACCTCCTCCAAGGTGCAGTAAGCATCAGCGAGGACCAGCGCAGAGCTGGACAGCCGCTTTTCATGTACTGCCCTGGTCTGTGTCTTTGATCCCACACTCCTTTAGATTTTGAATCTTAAAGAGCCTTCTGCAGCTACCCACTTCATGGCCATCCGGCATCCCGCGCATTAATGCCAATTAGCCTGGGGAAGATGAAAACCTTGGGGACTTAATGAGCTGAGTTGGCACCTGTTCACTCTTCAGCCCACATCTCTCGAGCTGCTTAAACCAACTGGAAGGTGTCAGGTTTAACCTTTCTGGGGAAAGGCTTACAGGCATTTTTGCTTTAGCTTTTTTTCCGCATTCAGTTTATTTTGGGTGAGCGGCCTGAAGGTGTTGGAGTGGAAGTTTTCAGAGCCTGGGTCCACGTCATACCTGCACCGCCAGCCCCACCCACCCCTGGGACTACCCATTAGAGCAGATGTTTGAAGCTAAGGAGCTGCAATAGTCCAGGAGACAGCACAGGTGTGATGTTCCAACCGGCCTTCCACCTAGGAGCAGTGCGATAGGGCCTAGGGTGGTGTCTGGCACCGAGGTGCTCAGTGAGTACTGGTGGAGGGACTGTCACCCACACTAGTGTCACCACTGTGAGTGTCTGCCCACCGAGGCACTGTTACGGCCACTGCCATGCAGCCTGCACCTCCGCCAGTGCCTGGCGCGTACAACGTGCTGCAAAAATATTTGTTGGGTGAATGAATGAATGAACAAATGATGAATAGTAATTAAGAGCTCTAGTGCAGAGAGACCTGGATTTGAATCTTGCTTCTGCCTCTTCTGAGCATGGCGAACATGGGCAGTTTTCATCTCTCTCAGACTTGGGTCCTTCATCCTTGATTGTGAAGAAGCCTGTCATGGTTTGGGGCTTAACTGTAAAGCTCTGACTTAGTACAGTGTCTGGCACATAGTAAGTAGTCATCAAATAATAGGTGTTCTTAGTAACTTGTAGTAGTAATGGGGTAACTTGTAGTAGTAATGGGGTTAAATAAATTGCTTGATACCCACATCTCAGTCTCTTCATTTATAAAATGAAAGTATTCTGCCTGCTGTACAGAGTTCTCATGAGGAATAATGTGATACAGTGTACAGAACGCTGTGCCTGGCTGAGCTCAGTGCTCAGTGGCCGGTGGGTGAGGCCATCATCATTAGCAGGAGACTGTGTGGGCTCATACAGGAACCACCATCTCCCACGGCGGTGGGCAGCAGGAAGTGGACAGCTTTGGAGAGGGTCTTGTCTTAGCTCTGGGATGTGACGGCAGCTGCCACGGGCAGACACACAGCTCTCTGGCCTTCCTTTTGCCTTTCACCCTGAAAGAAGCCAAGTTTCCCAAAGGTATCCTAGGCCATATTATCAGACTTTCATCTAGCAAGCTGTTCTTTTTAGTAGACTGACTCTTGTAATTCTCATGACCAAATGCCAACCCTTCTTTACCCAAAACCTCTTAATCCTTTGATCTTGTCTCCATCACAAGAAATGATTGTCTTCTATTTCTTGCCATATATGATTTAAAGAGGATTACTGGGCAGTGCCCTTTAGTCCATCTTTAACCTTTGTCCCCAACCAGCCAGTCTTTCTTGTAATATGAAATGTTCCTGATCTCCTGGTCCCTGGAAAAAATCCTTGGAAAGAAAAGAGCTAACTAAACAAGGTCAAGAAGCATCACAGGTGAGAGGTTGAAGGGGATATTCTAAAGGGAAGGAAGGGGTGAGTCTGAATACACTATATTGTTAAGTGAAAAAAAACCTATCCATGAGGTTCAAGGTAAGCAGAAACACACCTGGTCTGCTAGTGAACTAAACCCCACAGTGAATGCCATCTTTCTTGGCACTCGGATTGGCTCTCTGAGTGGATTAGGCTGGACATAACAACTCCAGGATGCTTTTACAAAACAGAGGCACAGAGTATGTGAGGCTTGCTTGTGGTCACATGGTGAGCAATGGCATGTCTGAGAGTGGATTCCAGCTTCTTCTAATGGCAATAGTGTTCTTCTGTCAGCAAGAGCAAGGGCTAAGAAGTAAGATAGGCCTGCTGTGCTGATCACTTACCTGTTTCCTCCCAGATTCATTTTCCACTGTGCTGGGCAGGGCATTATCCCAGAATAATCGCTACTTCCTGCACATATTTTACAAAGGGCTTCCCACTGGGCTTGGACAATGGAAGGAGCCAGTGGGAGAGTGGAGGATGTGGCAAAGGGAGAAGTCAGGATATTTCGCTGCCTCACTCTGTATCTGGTTGTCATTGTGTCTCCTCTGTGGATACAGGCCCTGCCAGAGGGCTCCTCTCTGAGGGCTGCAGCCCTCCAGGACAACTCTGCTGAAGTTCTAGCTGCCTGCCTCTCAAAGGATGGCCCCACCTCTTGTGTCTGGTCACAGCCCCTCCTCCTTTTCTTGCTCTAATCAAGGGCTGGTAGCGCTTCCTGCTCTCAGTAATCCCTAGACCACATCCTTTTTCTCTGGCTTTTCAGCTTTTCCAACAGCATTGTAAAGGCTCTCCTGCATTAAGTTCCTCTTTGAATAGCTGGCAATGGCTCAGTTTGTCTGATTGGCCCTTGACTGATCCTTTGTGTTTGAAATGTGGCTCCACAGTCTACAAGAAATACAAGTTTGGATGAGCTGCTTAACCTGCGGAGCCTCTTTGTTCACCCATACAATTGGGATTTTAGAATTGGAGATGATATTTTTATATATATATAAAATAACAGAGAGGGCTTTGCATGTAGTAGGTATCGAATGAGTGATAAGTCTTGTTTTTATGGGACAAGCCATTTAGGAAGAGTAAAGACTTCTCAAGGAAAGAACCAGGATCTTTGTAGTTTTCAACTCAGCAGGATGCCACACACTTAATAAAGAAACTAAACTTAGTAAAGCTACTGAGTCTCCCAGCGTCATTCCAATCATTCCAAGATTCCTAAAGGAGGAGTTAAAGAGAGTTTGCTGGATTTTCTAGTGCAATTCTGTCAATATTTTCACACTGGAAGTCCATTTTAAATGCTAATTTGCCATGAAGTTAACAAATAAAAAATACCACGGGAACCTTTGGAAGGTACTTGTTACAGCATCGTCATCAGTTTTCACCCCTCCCCTCTGCCTCCTCCTTCCTCTTTGTCTTCTTCCTCCACCTTCTTCTCCTCCTTGTCCTTGTCCTCCTCTTCTCCTCTTACTCCTCCTCCTTCTTTTTCTCATCCTCTTCTTCCTTCTCCTCCCCCTCCTCCTCCTTGTTCTTCATCATCGTCGTCGTCGTCGTCATCATCACTCTTTCTTCTTCCCTAAAGTAGTTGCTGGCACTCAATCCTCTCACAGTTCGCAGTGATCATGGCCACACCACGGGCATGCATATAGTGTCCCCTGCATCAGAACTCCCGGAGGAGTGGCCAGATGCTTTGGGGTGGGGGATGGAAAGGTGTCACAGTCCCAGTTGCTAAAAGTGTAAAAACTCTGGTGGGCTTGTCAAATATGGGGAAATCCCTGCATGTAAGTATTTATGGATTAGAAATCAAATGTTAAATATTGACCTCAGCTTCTCAGAATTACAAATGACTTAAATCCGATGGTGAATTGAAATGCACCTTTAGTTTAGAACCAACTTGTATATTTGTTTCCCAAGCCCCAGTCTACTCCTTTAAGACCAGCAGCCTGGGAGAGCATGGGTTGCCCGTGGAAAAGATGGAGAGTTCGGCTTTTAAATTGAGGCTAGGTTTATTCTTCTAATTTTCCTTTCTGTGTTAGCAGGTATGTGTTTCAAAGTGGGCATTCCTATAGGACTGTGAGAGTAAAAACCCAATCCTTCAGTGCGTAGTGTTCGATTGCATGGGGCAGCACAACCACCTAGAGCATTTGTCAAAAAACCCAGGCCCCGTGGCCCCCCTCCAGACCCAGTGGGGGGGCATCTCCACAGGTGGGGCTTGTGTCAGAGGCCTGAACTGAGAACCACTGGGGTTGTCTCTCGAAGTAGTGGAGGCTGCCCTTGAGAGAATCGTGACATCACAGAGAGTACAACGGCTTCGGAATAAGATGGGCCGGATCTCCACCTCATCTCTGCTGGTGAACAGCTGCATACCTTGCAGAAAATCCTCGTTTCTACTTAATTTCTTCATCTTTGTAACAGAGATAAAAGTTCCTCTCTGTGTTAATTTCATGCAATTTCTATGACACAATACTATAAACTTGGTAGCTTTAAAAAACAAACCCAGAAACCTATTCTCTTATAGTCTGGAGGCCAGAAATCAAAAATGAGGGTGTCATCAGGTTGCGCTCTCTGTGGAAGCTCTAAAGGAGAATCCGTCCTCGTCTCTTCCAGTGTCTGGTGGCTGTTGACATTCGTTGGCTTATGGCTGCATCTCTTACTACTCTGTTTTTACATAACTTTCTTTTTTTGTGTGTCTTTTATTAAGTTTGGTTTTTAATTAATTAATTTATTTAGAGAGGGGGAAAGGAGGGAGAAAGAGAGGAGAGAAACATCCATGTGTGGTTGCCTCTCAAGCACCCCCACTCGGCACCTGGCCCGCAACCTAGGCATGTGCCCTGACTGCAAGTCAAATCGGCGACCGTTTGGTTCATAGGCCGGTGCTCAGTCCACTATCAGCCAGGGCTTGTGTGTCTCTTATAAAGACATTTGTCATTGGATTTAAGACTCACCCAAATAATCCAGGGTAAACTCCTCATCTCGAGATTCTTCATTACGTCTGGAAAGACCATTTTTCTAAGTAGGGTCACATGCACAGGATGCACGGATTAGGACCTGGCAGTATCTTTTGGGGGCTGGCCTTTAGCCCATTACAATATCTAAATGGCTGATGTTGTCTGTCACTGACACAGTTCTGATTGGTCAGTGCCCATTCCATAAGTCTCCTAAGAACAAGTCTACTTTGTGGAGTAGTTATGGACCATTGAAATTATATGCCTGGACCTATGTGTCTAGGACATGGTAACCATTCATTAAAGAGTAGTTCTTTAAAAGTAAATTTTTTATATTTTTAATATATTTTATTGATTATGCTATTACAGTTGTCCAAATTTTTTCTCCCCTTAATTCCCCTCTGCCCTGTATCCCCCCTCCCACCATCATTCCCACACCTTAGTTCATGTCCTTGAGTAATACTTATAAGTTCTTTGGCTTCTCCATTTCCCATACTGTTGTTAACCTCCCACTGTCTATTTTGTACCTACCAATTATGCTTCTTATTCCCTGTACCTTTTCCACCATTCTCCCTTCTCTCCCCCCACACTGGTAACCCTCCATGTGATCTCTATTTCTGTGAATCGGTTCCAGTTCTAGTTGTTTGCTTAGTTTGTTTTTGTTTTTTTAGGTTCGGTTGTTGATAGTTGTGAGTTTGTTGTCATTTACTGTTCATATTTTTATCTTTTTTTCTCAGATAAGCCCCTTTAAGATTTCATATAATAAGGGCTTGGTGATGATGAATTCCTTTAACTAACCTTTATAAGGTATTTGTTTATACATATTACTCATCATGTATTCATTAATTCACTATTCATTTAAACAACAGTTTATTGAGTACCTCTCTACCACGGGCCAGTCACTAGCCAGGCCCTGAGGACATAAAATATAAAACAGTTTCTTTCTTGGAACACAGTAGGTTATGAGGATAGACAATGAAATGTGTTTAGTCCACTGTGATAAACACCTCAGTGAAGGTCTTTACCAGGGATTAGAGGAACAATAAATGTAGCAGGGAGATAGGAGAAGGCTTCCTAGAAGAGGTGGCATTCAAGCTAGGTCATGACATTGATTAGAAGTTTTTAAGGAAAAGGAAGACATGTGTGAGCTACCTGAGATACTCCATGTATTGAGGCATAAGGAACCCCTAGTGTTTGGAGGAAAGGTGAGGAATTCGGAATGCTGAAGCACAAGGCTCACGTAGGGGAGTGTCGGGAATGAGAGAACCACAGGAATAGAAAGCCAGATCGCATGTGATGCTGGCAAAGGCAGAGGATCAGTAACCCATTTTACTAAGGAAGAAGGAGAAATGAACTCCTTCAACATCACACACCTGGCTAGCTTGAGGCCTCGCACCCGGTTTTCTGCCTCCCTGGCTTCCCGCTGGCAGAGCTCTGTGTCCCTCAGTGCTTGCTTCCATTGTCTGCAGCTGATTCTTGGCTGGTCTTCTGTTCCATCTGTACTGGGGGCCCTTTGATTCCAGGGGCCATGCCTTGTGCCTGACACCCAACAGGCATGGAGCAAACCTTTGTTAAATGAGTTTATCTCAGCAGGAGTTTTGGTATCAAGCAGGAGATCAGGGTGAGATTCTTTGTGAAGTACTTCTTGACCGCAAGCTTCTAGATGCAGTTTGCTTACATAGGAAGGTGAGATTTTCTTTTGGGGTCAAAGTCCATGAATACTGCCTGGGACCCATTGTTACTTATTTCTCCGGGGGCAGGGTGTGTTTCCACACTGAACCCCCTCTCTGTCTGTCACATACTTTTTAATTTGGTTTATGTGTATTTACATTTGCTATCTGCATGCATGCTGCTTTTTTAATAATTCATAGAAACATCACACAAAATTAATCTACAAGAACGCGAACTTGACTCTAGCCAAAGCCCTTGCTTGCAAATGTCTTTGTTACTGTCAGCATATCTACTGAAGCTTTTTGGTGTTTCTTAAGTTCCAAATACTCCTTTAAGAAGAGCCAGATTGAGGAAATCATTAATCTCTGACAGTTGTGTAGATATAATTAAAGATATATGAATATAAAAATACCTGCTATCTCAGATTACTTCCTGAAAGAGCAGGGAGGGGGAGAGAGAGATTTCTATTTAAAATGTCAGATACAGACACATTAGGCTGGGTAGTCAAAGCACTGTATGCCTGTCACTCATGAAAACTGACAATTAGGTCCATAAATAGATTTTACAGGCTTCCACACAAGAACGCACATCCTGCACGTCTCAGCCGCATAAAGATGAGGAGTACGGATGGCAGCCGCTGACTCATGGAACAGGAGCAGGGGTTGGGAGGTGTTGGGTGAGACGTTGGGAGCAAACCCACTGTGCCTGGGGGCTGGGTGTGGGGCTCGTGGGCGGAGGGGAGCCCACTGGTGCAGGAGAAGGGTGTGGCAGTGTGGCATCCCATCCTGGCTCTGCCACATAGTGCTCACTGGAACTGTCTCCAGTCTCCTCATCTCCCGGAGTGTGGGTCTGTTTCCCCTTCTGCAGAATGAAGTTGGTAACGACAGTCTGGACTATTCCCACTTCTCAGGGTGGTCAGGAAGTTAGAGTAAATGAGGTTAGAGTCAAAATCCTTGGAAACTGAAAAGGACCCTGCATATGAAAGTTTTTGATTTGTTATTAACTAAGATCACTATTGTTGTTGATATTGACAGCTGAGGTATTGATATATACATCAGGAAGTGATAGGTGATCAGAACACATGTTAAGACCAGGAAAGACTTCAGAGAATCAGAGAGATGTGCTTGAGAGTAAAACAGAACTTATCTTTGACAGCAGGAAGCGCAGCCACATGAGTGAGTGAGTACCAGTGAACCTAGGAGGCAGGGGCATGGGGTCTAGAGATCAGGAGACCTGCCCTCAAGGTCTAGGCTCCACGCCCAAGGGTCCTCGCTCTCGAGGGGTTTGACTTCATGCAAGGCCCATGACATCTCTGACGCTCAGTCCCCTCTCCACAGCACAGGCACATGATTCCATAATGATCTTCTCCACCAGTCCGATGTGAAATCAGATCAAATCACAGATCTATATTGGAAATCGTCATGCCAATATGAAGTTTATGATTGAAAATATGATCATGATCAGATCGGGAAGGGGCCAGAAGCAGGGCAGGCATCCATTCTCTAGTCTGTCATTCATTTGTTCATTGACCTCATCTAATAATCCTATGTTTAACTTATTTAATGTTTCTGGTTATTATTTGTCTCCCATTGACAGAACATGAGTTCCACAAAGGCAGGATTTTTTTTTTTTTCCGTTTTGTTCGTTGAAGTGCCTGAAGTGTCTAGGAGAGTTCCCAGGCCCTAGTAAGTGAACAATAAATATTCATGAATTAAGTCTCTTATATGTTAGGCATCATGATGAGAATGGGTGCTAGGGAACAAAGGGGAAGAGGAGAACCATTTTCTTCACTGAGTTTATAGTTTGGTGCGCCCCAGGCAGACTCGTGAGGGAGATGGGCTCTCAGGGAGCCCGTGTCCCCGACACCTACAGTTCACCTCCTGTGATGTCGGGCAAAGAGAGTGGGATGGCAATGGGGCACACCTCAACTTCAGACCGTACTCTGCCTTGAGAGGGTCACGTAGTCATGTGGAGTCCCATTTTCTTCTTTTGAAAAACATTGTGAAGATTTAATGCACCAACAAGTGTAATGAAAATTATTGGCACAAAAGCTGGCTGTCAATGAATGACAGGTCAGTCCACCACTATTCCTTTGCTTTCCTCTCTAACCCTAAAAGAAATGCAGCTTTTCCATGCACCTTGCCTTTGATATATAATTTTCTCTTAGTTCCTCATAGTGCTCAAGAGGTCTATCACCTTGACATTACTTCTCCTCTGGCTGCTACCACTGCTACTGCCACTGTGGCCACCATTGGCCTCTACCTCTCCTCAGGTACTATTCTTACCACCCTAGTACCACTGATGCCATTACCACCCACCATCACTGCTATGACCAGCTACTGTTAATGAGCACGTACTCCTCCAGATTTTACCCAAAGCATTTTATATGCATCATTTCATCTAATCTTCACGACTTCGTGACAAAGTTGTGTCTTCCTATTCTACAGTTGATGAAACTTAGGACTCCAAGGGGTTCATTTAATTTTCCCCAAGTCATCCTGCTCTTAAGAGATGGATGCCAATGAGAGATGCTCCTAGTTCATGAGTTTCTTCAGGAAAAAGAAGGCCTCACACCACCCGATGCATGCCTCACACATGTGTGGAGCTCATGAAGTACTTACTGCCTGCCTGGGGACACCATGCTCAAGTCCACTTGTTCTGCGATACCTGGAAGGTGGGCCTGCCCTGGTACTCTCAGGGCCTGGGACTTATATTTCCAGAATCAGAGAGCAGTTCCCAGCCACCTTCCCTCTTAGACTGTGGCTGGGAGCAGAGAGGTGAGGATGGTGTGCTCCTGCCTATTGTACCCAGAGGAAGAGGCTCAAGGATGCTCTGCATCACATTTCACGTGATGGTTCAGTACCTTACAGAGGAAAGCAGAGCTCCAGTGGTCAGACTGATGCAAATGAGTCTCTTAGAGATGCAAATGACTTTCCTACGCAGAGCTCTGGGTAATTGCTGAAAGGAAGTGTGACTAAAAGCACTGACTACTAAAAAAAAGGAGGAAAAATTCCTTTGGGAACTTGCCAGCTAATTAGCAATGCCGGTCTTGCAAATGGGGGCAAACCTGTGGGTTTGGTGCTCAATCTTTGTCTAGCTCTGGGGAGAAGCATCCAGGGCAAGAGCGAAGACCCTGGGCCCTGAGGTTCCCCATTGGGTGGCACCCAATGTTGCTAAGAGCTTTCTTTCTAAGGGTAACAAAACTTATATTGGACTGTTTTGCTTAATGACTGTATCTGATGTGATTTCAGTCCAATAGGCCTGGTTCAAATGTGACCCTTGCCACATAAAGCTGTGTGACCTTGGCTAAGTCATTTAATCTTTTTGAGCCTCAGTTTCCTCATGGGTGCTGCGGGAATAGCAACAGTGCTGAGTAACAAGGGTGGTTGGGTATTAAAGGTACTGGCTGCCTGACACATTGAGTAGCATCTCAACCCTGCCACATGCATCCTGTCCTGCCCTCTCTGACGTGCATTTCCAGATTCAACCTGTTTTGCAGGTCACTTTCCCTGTTGACTGGCTGGAAACCACCCCCTAGCTCCCTCCAAATTCTCCTCTCTCCCTCCCCATTCTCCTCTCTCCCTCCCCAGCCAATAACCTCCTTGGGGACAGTGGCTGCACCTCTTTTATTTCCAATGCCCAGTGCAAGTACTGGTTAGATGAATGACAATGAATGAAGAATAAATGAGTGACTACCGATGTCCCTGTCATTCCATGTTCACACACTTTTCAAAATGGAACAGTATTTTTAATGTTCATTTACGTGATTTAATCTGTAGAATAATCTGTGAGGCAAGTGGTATTATTATCATTTTACAGGTAAGAGAGTTGGAGTTTCGGAGGTGGGAGTGATTTGCCCAAGGTCACCCTGCTGGCATGTGGCATGCCTGATGCTTCATTCACTAGTCAGCAAGCATGCACTGAGCACTTCCTGTGTGCCCACTGAGCTAAGTGGTGCCTTTCTTATTTTCTCCTTTTTTTTTATAGCTTCCTGTGGGGAGCAGGCCTGACTCTTGCTGAACTGACACTTAAATGAGCAATTTTAGCTGCTTGGGATTCACCAACAGAGACTCGGATCACTAAGTCCCTTCACGTAGCTTATAGCCAGTGGGAACAGAGAGCAAATAATACATTTGTTAAATAAGTAAATTCCTGAGAATGTTAGAAGGTGATCCCAGATATTTAAAAAATATATGCCTTAGAGACTTCTGAGAAAACTCTTTAGACTCTATCATCTCTTGTTACAAAACAAGTATTAGTCACTGAGTGTGTCTTTGTCCACACTTTGAGGACATCTCTGCCAGATAACAAGGAGATACAGTTCAAGGCGTGAAGCAATGCATTTAGGCTATGTTTCTTGCAAAGGCTGGGGTGGCATTGTGGACCCCAGCAAGCTACCAGAGCACCAGAGTTTGCCAGTGTGTATGAACAGATGAGGAGGGCAGGTGTAGTAATCATAAACATAGCTAACAGTTATTGAGTGCTTACTGTGTACCAGGCGCAGATTCACTCTATTATACATAGTAACTCATTTAATCCTCATAGCAAACCTATTTGATAGCTATTATCATGAGCCCCATTTCATAGAGGGAAAACTGAAACTGTAGCAGATTGCCTAATAACTTGCCCAAGGTCACACAGCAGAAGGTGGCAGAGGTAGAATGTGAACCCAGATTGACTGTGTCTAGAATTAGCTGCTTTAGCCATGCTGCAGACTAGAAACCAGCTCCCACGGACTGAAAGAGTCGGCATAGTGTGGCCTGAGAGCTGCCAAGTGCCACTGCTGTGGGCCGAGGAGTGATGGGGGAAGATAGACACAGTGAAATCACTCTAAGCGTGAGAAAGCTGAGAGAACTGGACACCTCGAACCTGCATTTTGACCTTAAATGACTCTCCTTTCTTCTCTGTGCCTCAGTTTTCTTATCTGTGCCAAGGTGTCTGGGATTGGGTTTTCTGTGCTATGTAGTCCCAGGATCTGTGAGGTTTATGTCATTTCTTTGACTCTTAACCATCAGTCTCATTCTTAGTAGTTAAAGTCTCAGGCTGTGAATTCAAAATGATTTAAGCTTGAATTGTGGCTCTGCCTGGGTGGAGGGGTTTGAGGGGGGTGTGGTTTGAATAGTAGCTAAAGTTGTGCAAGCTGAGCCTCAGTTTCATCATCTGTGGAGTGGATATGCCAAAAGAGTTCCCTTTCACACGGTTATTATGAAGATTGAATTAGATCCTACACCCTGGCTGGGTGGCTCAGTTGATTGGATCATCATCCCACACATCGAAATGTTGCAGATTAGATTTCCAGTCAGGACACATACCTAAGTTGCAGGTTCGATCCCTGGTCAGGGTGCTTACGGGAGGTAGCTGATCGATGTTTCTCTTTCACATTGATGTCTCTGTCTCCCTCCCTCTCTCCCTAAAGTCATAAACTTATCCTCAGGTGAGGATTAAAAAGACATTAGTCATGTATGCAATATGCCAACTATACTGCCTGGCACTCAGTGTTAACCCTCAGGTAATGGTGGCTTTATCTAAGTGTAATATGAGGACTCTGTACCTCACCCTACCTAACATATGATCACCTTGAAGGAAGGTGGGAACTGTGTCATCATAGCCACCAAGCACAGAACCTAGCATGGAGGTGGCCTCGGGCTGTGTTGGTGGGCAGAGGAATGAAGCCTCCACAACTGGGTCTCTCCATCACCCTCTTTTCCTCAGTATTTTAGCAAACAAGAAATGGAGGACAATGTTTAAAAAAAATCTGGAAAGCTGTGAAGTCCCTCTAAGAGAGCACTGGATGGCCTGGCCTATTTTTAATCATTCAGTTCCCACAGCACAGCCGTAGAAGCCCAGGAATTATTGGCAGCAATTGGCAGAGGGAAGACTTCCTCTAAAAACTGGTTTGTATGCTTTTCATCACTTCTTGCACACTAGTTCCATTGTGACCCAAGTGAGTTACAAATCACATACCTTCACATGTGTGACCTTTACTCTGTGTGTTTTGCAGTTTCTCACTGTTACTCTGCTCACCAGGAACCAACAGGGCCTGAAACCATCTGGAACATTCCCTGCCCTGTCATTCTTCAGGTCTTTGTACATGCTGTTCACTTAGCCTGTGACACCTCTCTCTCTCTCTCTCTCTCTCTCTCTTTCTCTCTCTGCCAGCTCCTGCTTGCTGGTTAAGACTTAGTTCAGCTACTTCTCATTCTCACTCTGGGGTCAGATACCCTGACAGACTAGCTCTAGTTTGAATCAGTAACCTTCCTCTCTCCTTCTGCTTCCCTCCCTGTGGGCTCCACTTGACTATGTTTCAGTTACCTCTTTACTGGTCTTCCTTCCGTCTAAACCAAGTCCCCTGAGTATCAGAGCTGGGTCTGCATTCATTATCTCCCCAGCTGGCACTTAACATATTGTGTTGGAGGAATTGTTCATGAACCCAAAGAGGTCAAACAGGGTCCTGGACACAAAGACCACCCTCTGCAGAGAAGCCGAGAACCAAAGGATAGAAGGTCAGAAGAGGCAGTTTTGACTTTAGCTTCTATTATACAACAGCTAAGTGTGTAACATCATCCAGATGTCAATTATCTACGTAGCGTTGCTCTCCAAGGTGTTTAATCAAAACCATCTCATTAATCCTCACGAAAATCTTCTAAGGAAGCAAGAAAGCAGAAAAAATCATTTTTTTTAAGCATGAAAAAATGAGACATCAAAGGTGCTGAACCTGCACATTCAGAGGCTGATACAATTACCTCCTGGCTCTTGGGGGAGGAGGTACAGAATTCACTGTCCTCACCGAGCCCGCGCCTCCCATTCTCTCCCTGACATCATTCTGACATGTCTCCCCCGCCCCCAGCCACCTCCCACCTTCCCACTGCCGTCTATTTATGACTTGCTGTGTCACATCCAGGCTTCCAG
The DNA here is from genome assembly GCA_004024845.1 of Tonatia bakeri. Taxonomy (NCBI): domain Eukaryota; kingdom Metazoa; phylum Chordata; class Mammalia; order Chiroptera; family Phyllostomidae; genus Tonatia; species Tonatia bakeri. The sequence continues at coordinate 71,723 of PVIA01006072.1, read as the reverse complement.
ATGATTTTAGAAGTAGAGAGTGAGCAAATCCATTTGAACAATTTAACCAGATTCAAAAGGATTTGGATCATTTGCGTAATTGGGCTAGCAGATGGTGAATGCAGTTCAAAGTACAAAAATGTAGAATAATTACAAGGGGAGAAAGTAACACAGTTTATGGATGAGGAAAGTGACTTGGGAGAAAGGCTCATCGGAGTCATTATCTGGATGCATTAGAAGAGAGGGGCAAACAGCATGGCACTGGGTCATAGAGGCAGAGCGCACAGAGGACCCTAGTGACTCCCTGCCTGGTGAGAGGACAGGCGAGAGGGTCTGTCTGTCTTCTAGAAGTAAGAAAGGACACAGGCGGAGTAGAGGAGGTTCTGGGGAGCGTGATGATTGTTCAGGCGGAGAATCGGTCACGGTCACTTTGTTAGTTTGCATTTCACCTGCTCCCTCCTTACCTTAGCCCCTCGGCAAGAGGCGAGAATCTGTTTCTCCCTGGGCCTCAGTTTCCCCTGCTATAATATTAGCAGGCTTATGCCTCCTTTCCTGCTACTTTGAAGAATGTATGAGATCATGGACGTGAGAAATGCATGCATCTTGTTCTGGAAACTCAAGAAATTCACTCTTATGAATATTAATTTTATATTCGCAATTAAAAAAAATCCAGTGCTTTCGATGAATGAAAATTGGAAATGTGTTGTTTACTGGTGTTATAGTCTGAATAATGACACCCCTATGCCCCGTACCCCACCAAAATCCATGTCCTAATGCCCAGGTGCTGTGAATTTTACCTCATGTGGGACTTTGCAGATATGATTAAATTGTGTCCTGAGGTAGGGAGATTATCCTGGATTATCCAGGTGGGGTCTAAATGCAGTGTCCTTTTAAGTGTGAGGCTGAGGTAGATTTGATATAGAAGAAGAAGGCAACGTGACCACCAGGGCAGAGATTGGAGTGATGTAGTCACAAAGCCAAGGGATGCTAGCAGCCAGGAGAAGCCGGAAGAGGAAAGAATAGCACTCTCTCCTAGTGCTTCTGAAGAAAGTACAGCCTTACTAATACTCTGATTTCAGCTGGTGAAACTGATTTTAAACTTTGTCTTCTAGAGCTCTGGGAGAATACATTTCTTTTGTATTAAGACCAAGTTTGAGGTCACTTGTTACAGGAAACTAATAGAAGTAAGAAAGAGAATCTGACCAGTAGAGAAATGATCAGGGTCAAGTGCCAGCTCTGATTCTCACATCAGTGGAACCCTGGGTCATCTGTCTGTCATTTTCTTCATCTTCAAAGTAAGATAACAGTCTGTTTCTTATATTGACTATTGAGAAGAAGTAAAAGAGAAAATGCATGTGTCTCATCCACCATAGATGCATAAAAAGTGCTAGGTGCAAGGCATAGTTTTAAGGTTTGAATCCGGCAGTGTGTAGTCAGCACTTCGAGTGCCAGAGAAGCTGACTGAGCACAGTTTGGAGAATGGAGGTAATAGTCCACTGGGAACCTCAGTGACACCTGGGCAGTTTATCTGTAGGAGGCAGGACTTTGGCCACCATAAAAGGGGCTCAAGTCTGGCTCCTGTCCTAGAGACATTTGAGGTGCGAGGAAAGGCAATTGAGCTGAACCCAAGAGCTGGCCCATGACCTAGAGAGGGGGATATGTTGAGTTAGGAAAACAGGGTTTTGGACAGCAAAGTCGTCCTGGGGACTCACAATCCCAGGTGTTGGCCAGGGCGGGAAACTCAGGTGCAACTGCCAGGCCCAGATGCTGGGTTTCTAAGGACGACCAAGTGCCAAGCCCTAGATTTTGAAGCTGATGGTGAAAATCCTGCCTCCCTCAGAATGGGCCCAGGGCCTGGGATGGGTCCAGTCCAGGAACAGTAGCTGCCAGACTGTTGGAGGGACTGAAGTCTGCTTTGGGAATTAGGGCCGCCCAGTCATGGAAGTCTCAGCATGACCAAGGTGCATCCAAAGTGCTTCTGGAGAGGGCAGAGTTTATACCATTTCAGGAAACAGGCCAGCTGAGTAGCCACAACATATCATGAACAAGAAGGAAAACGACAACAGAGAACTGGCAACATTATTCAAGGGTTTGAGTCTGAAGGACAAGACAAAATAGTAAAAGGAACTGAATGAAGACTGAGGTCGGCATCTGAAAAGATCAGTGATGGCGGTGCAGCTGAGTGCCAGATGGGTACTCGCAAGTAGTTCTGGCTGGGACTGTGGTCAAAGGCAGGACCTGGTGGACCCTTTGTGTGTATGAGTGTGGTGCTGGGTGGCACGGGAAGCCTCTGATGGACCTAGGACCTTTGTCCTTGCCAGGTTCTTAAACCGACCAAATACTCCTTTTGTATAGGTCTCAGAGACTCCTTGCTCTTGAATTTAAAGGGACTATTGTAATGGGGATGTAAAGTACAGCATTGGGAATGCAGTCACTAATATTCTAATAACTATGTATGGTGCCAGGTGGGTGCTTGGAATATCGGGGGCAGTCAATTTATAGCGGATATGATGATCTCTAACGCCTACGTTGTATGCCTGAAACTAATACAACATAATACTGAATATAAACTGTAATTCAAAGATACATTTAAATTTATTTATTTTTTTATCGTGTATGCTGTTACAGTTAGATTTTCTTAAAGGAACATGAAAAAACAGAGTACGTTGCAAATTCCACGTCCGTTCTAGTCGGCATCCGGTTTAGCAGCTCCTGTGCTCTCTGGCTGCACCGCAAGTCTTTGCCCATCGTTCAGGGAAAGGATGTTCCGAGAGAAAGGGAGAATTCAGAAATAAGAAGTAATTAAACATAATAAACCCCTAGAGAGTAGCCATTAATTTGAATGTGAAATGTAAAATTGCCTTTAAAGCAATAAGGGATAATATCGAGCAATTGTAACATCCAGCACGGGAAATAGCGTGCTGATAACATAGCACAGGGCAGGATAATGCATGTGGCAGCTCCCTGATTTTTGTTGAATTAATGATGTTGGTTTCATTTCACTGCTGATTTAAGGTATACATTTCATAAATGGCACATTAAGGCAAATGTATCAAAATTGCACCTAAAGAGATGAATAGCTGGGAAATGGCAGCCCCTTGAACACAGCAATTTTATGTCTTAGGCTTAATGTTTAATCAGTAGATATTTACAACTGATTATATTTATTTTAATGCCTTGAAATGCCAGGTCAATAGAATTACCAGAAACCGTATGGAAAGGGGCTTGTGACTATGCTGAGGTAACATTCTGATTTAGTCAGTGGACTGAAAAAGAGACCAGAATCCTCTTTTTAAAACAAGACTTGGTAATTTTATTTAATAGAATGAAAGAGATGTGTTATTTGGGTTTCGTAGAATATGTGTAAAGTATATAATAAAATGAGTTAAGACAATTTCAGTCAAAACCAGGTTTGACTCAGACCTGTCAACTCAGGAGCCCGCCTCTCCCGCACCGGCTTGCCCGAGTGGCGGAGTGATGGGCTGACGGCGTGTTCAGCGGTTCTAAGGGGGAGACCATCCATCTGTCTAGTCATTCACTCATCCGTGTGTTCGTTCACTTATTTGTACTATTTTATTAGTCCACCAGAAATTTATAGAGTGGCACTGTTTTGAGTGTTGGGGATTCATTTTTTTTTTTTTTTAAGTAACGTCTTACATTCTCTGTCATGGACCTAATATAGAGTATTGTATGCTGTAATTTTTTTTTTAGTGGCTAAGGACTTGACCTAAATGGAAAAGCAGAATGAAAGTCTACATTTCAATTTTATCTCTGTGTGTATATGTGTATTTGGTTAGGAGTACAGGAATTATTGGAGTGAAATTCGCCAAATAGTAAATATGTAGCTCTGGTTTTGTAGATTAAGCATATATTTTGTTTTCACTTTTCTACATTGTTTTCCTCAACAAATACCCATGGCTGAGCCAGAAGAGAAAAGGAAAGGAGTAGCCATGATGGTTGCTGGTTACGCGATTAATTAGCACGGGTGAGTGAGTGGATGGTTTGTAGCAGGATAGCTGTGTTCCATAGAAAACTTCGTGTAAAATGGCAGTTTATTTGGGTTCTTTGTTTTCCATCCTGACTTACCCCTTGCTTTAAAGCCAAGAGGTCTTCTCTCTTGTTTGGCACATTCTTACCTCCAGCAAGAGCAATGATTTCCGCCATGATTAAGGGATTTCACGCTAGTGAAGGATTATTTTAAAAAATAGCTGCTTTTGGTAATTGATTATTTTGTGTGTGTTACCCTAATGATACTGTCTGAAGGATGAAATATCTTTTCTCCATTTTCCAAAGCAGCCTTTGGTAACCCACAGTGACGGTGGGTTTTCCTCACTGGCCATGATCGCTCCTTGCTGGAGCTCCTGTTTGGAGCCTGGTGTGCTTCCTGCACTGGGGAAACCCGCCGAGGAGCTAGCCCAGGAGAGCGTCCCGAGCTAGTCATGGAATTTGGAAACCATCAGAAAGCTGGGCGATTTCATTATTCATTCACTTGAAATAATCCCAGGGCTGCTTTCAGTGACATGGTTCCTTCAGCAAATAAAGATAAGCCAAATCCCTGGGCACTCAAAGAAGGAGAAGATTTTCTAAATTAATTCCAGGCTCAAATAATTCAGCAGTATTTGTAATATTCTGTGCATAAATTGGCAATTTGCTAGAGAGATCAGGAAATGATAAAGGCTTTTTTCCCCCCACCCCCATCCTCATTTTAACAACTGCTGAGGCAGCTATTGGGATAAAAGAAATGTTTTATCCTTAATAAATGTCTTATCAGGCAATGCACTGATTAAGGGTGTCCAAACATGGTGCCCCCTCCCCCTTCAAAGCAATTATTTTTCATCAGAGAGACTGAAGTATATGGTGAGCAGGAGATAGTCTCAATATGTTTTTTGACACGAGAAAGTTCTATATAAAAAATAAATACACTAACAATGTTAAGGAATGCAGAAAAAAGATGGCTAACTTACAGGGTTTTCTTTTTTTTTAGCTTAGAGGTATTTTAGTTGTTTAGCTCTGTGGCGGTTTTGAAAGATCATATGCCCTTTATTACTGATGATACCACATCTTCTGTCCAGTCTTCAAAGTATCTGCCATCTCTTTTTCCTTCTTGTGCCCAAGGCCATTTATTTGATTTAGATTTTATTGGGAAACCTTTGGGCAGGTTGGTGAATCATGCCCCTCTCCCTGTGCATTTGAGCCAACTGCACACCAGACACAGGAACCAGATAGAGATAAAAATACCCTCCTGTTGCTCCCGAAGCTGGGCTGGAACATGTGGCTTCCTCCTGCTTGGCCTCCAAGTCTATACCCAGAGACCTACTTGAGTCAAAATGAGGTCTGCAGAGTTAACAGTCACCCAGCCAGTCACAAAGATGAGGACAGAGCCCCTCTCATGTCTACTCTGTACTGCCCCTCCCAACACACACAGGACAGGCACAGGGCTCCTGATACCTGTGTGCTTGCTCCCTTCAGGAAGCAAATGGGGGATGCAAGAGCTGATGCTCCCTTTCCTCTGTTTGAAAGATAGAGAGGGTCTCCACTATATGGGATGCCAAGCATCTTTCTTCCTTCAGACTTGATCTTTCCATCCATCTTTCTGCCTGACCCTAGGCTGCCTGAAATCACCCACCCGAAACACAAAACTGGCCCTGTCGCCCTCCTGCTTTCTAGTCTTTCAGGTTAGCACAGTTTCGAGCTCCTTCCTGGTGTGTTTACTGCTTGCTCCCCCTACTTATAACTGTGTTATAGCTGTGCTCCAGCCATACCCAGCTGTGGGTTCAGAGGGCCTTCAGCCAAGTCTGCCCTCTTAGCCGTGAGCCTTTGCCTCTAAAACCACCCCCGTTCTCCTGGGTTGGGTGCCCTTCTCAGTGACCGAAGCATCTATGTTCATTTTATATCCTTTGTATTACTTATCACAATATATTTTCATTGTTAGTATATTTGTCCATCTCTCCAGCTAGACTTGTGAAACCTCATATTTGGCACATGGTAGCTACTCATTAATTTTTAGGGGGTACATACATGAATGGAAAAAGCAGAGCAATAAACCTTACATTGAATCCATATGAAAGAAGGTTGTCAGACTGATTTTTTTCTTTTGTTTTGCTTTTTTATAGAAATAAATATTTCTTAATGCAGTTCTTCACTGTTTTAAAGATATTCTTAAATTAGGCATGACGTTTATTATATTCATCAATGCAATCATATAGAACAAGAGCCCTCATCTCATCCAGGGTCCTTCAGAGCAAGCTCCATGACTTCTTAATCCAGCACTTAGGTTGTGAGGACCGGTTTTACTTAGCTGAAATTTTATCCCCCTCACTACAGAATCAAATAAGAGAATATGGGCTGTGAGCCAGGTTAACACTGAGAATTAGTCAGCGATGGATAAAAGTTTTTTTTTTTTTTAAGTATAAGGGAAGGACAAATGAATATATCTTTATATTGAATATAAATAGAATTTTCCCCTATTATTAAATCTACTCTTTTAAGTTGTAGAGAAATCTTCTTTGAAGTCTGAGTCACTGACACCAGGGTAACAATGACTGTGATTTGTCCTTAAGGACTTAAAGGAAAAAGGAAGACAGCTCAGGGTGTGTTTCGCTTTCATCTTGCTGGGCGACTCTATTCATGCATTCTCAGGCCTCCGAGGAGAAGGCCTCTGTGCAGAAGGTATGCTGGAGGGCTGGCTCTTCATGACGTAGGTCCTTGCCTATTATCCCTCTGCATCAGCTCTCCTGGGCCCCTCCCCAGTCCTACTCACACGGAACGCCAACATTTTCTGCGTGCAAAATCATTGTGTCCAAAGGAAGAAAGAAGACAGCTTTCAGCAGGTTTTGTTTGGAAGAAAAGGGTTTCAGGGACCAGCAAGAAAAAACAAAACAAAACAAAACAAAAACCTTCCATTTTAATAAACACATTAAAAGGGAAGATATTTTTCTTCGCTTTCTGTTGAAATTGAGCTGATAAAAGTCCCCAAATGAGAAAATCAAGGGGGCAGCAGTTCTAAGCACTTGTCTAACGATGTCTCTTTTTGTCTCCTCAAGAGTGTGTTTAAGCTTCTTACTGGCTGTCTCAGTGTTCTTGAGGTTATTGGCTGTGTAAAGTGCTAAACCTTTAAATACTTCGTTTACAAAACTATTCTGCTTTAGCAGGCTAGACGGTTTTAAAAGGTTGGTCTCTAAAGGAGCCATCTGGGTATAAGATGAAGCTGTGTTCATCCTTGAAAAATATTCCATAAATCTCAGTGTTTCAATAGGTTCTAAGGACACTTGTGATTAACAGTGATACCAAGGCAGAGTAAAAATGATTGGGTTTTCAGAAATGCCCCGTACGTGGGCAATGCCAAAGCCATTCTTTTCCGTCTTGCAGCAAAACCTTTTACTTCAAAAAAATATTTCATGTTTGCACAGACAGTTGCCTATTTTATTGACTGATTGATTTTAGGGGTCGGGGGAGAGAAACACTGATTTGTTGTTCCCCTCATTTTTGATTCTTGTATGTGGCCTGACTAGGGATCCAACCTGCAACCTTGACATATTGGAAAAACATTCTAACCAACTAAGCTACGACTTTTTAAAGTAGCATATTCAAGGGATAGTCATTCATATTGGTAAGATCTAGTGGCTGTGTGTGTGTGTGTGTGTGTGTGGCCCAGAATGGTATGTGGACAACTAGACAGCTCAGTGTGTTTATTTAAAATAATGTATGTGTTAAAAAAATTCAATGATACCACATTTTGTTTTTCCAACCAATTAGTGCTACCCACCCCTCAACCTGGAACCACCACACTTATACCTTATGGACTCTGATGTGGTGAAAAGAACATAAACTTTGAACTCAGAAAAACCCAAGTTGAAATCCTGGGTCTAACAATTGCTGTCTGGATGAGTTTAGTCAAGTTACTTTACCTCTATGGGTTTCAGACTTCTTATTTGTAAAAGGAGGAATAAAAGGATTCTCCTTAGAGAGATTACACGAAAGTGTGCATATAGAGCAGTTAGTAATTTATTGGGGTAAAAAAGAACTAAATCAGTGTATTTACCAAAATAACACATTAGCGAAAACCTGTTGACTGGTGAATGAATTGTAGCTGTGGACCCACGATTCTGTAGCGGTAAACAAGGGCAAATTATGAAAAGCTGCAGATTCTTGCTAGAATGTGAAGAAATGAAAAATCTTAGGTTTGCTGGAGTGATTAGTCTGTTAAATAGACTGTATTGGAATCTGTGCTAGGCCATAGGAAAATTTAAAAAGAAAAAAGAAAAGAAACTCCTCTAGATTAGCCTTTGAAGGATTTTAACATGGGGTAGAAGGAGGAAGAGAAATATTACAGTTTTTGATATGCTTGCTGTCTCGCCTAGGTTATGACCTCCTTGTGAAGGTACTTCCTTGGTCTTACATATTTTTTATTTCTTAATAGTTATAGCCTGGACACAAAAGATATTGAGAGATGAGTAACATAAATAATTATACTACCAAACATAGACAGATTGGTGTACTATATTCTGCCAACTGAGGTGCAGAACTAACATTTGTCTTCATACAAAACTCCTGCAAACCACATGGTCCATGGCAGTAAATTTGATTTATCTGGGCAAGGGCATGGATCTAATTTCAGCTCTGCCGCTAACTAGTTCAGTGTTTGTGGGCAAGCACTTATTCCTCTTTTTATGTTGAGTCCAGGGCAGCAAAAGTTTGCTGAATTGTTGTGTGCCTGTCCTGATTGCAGGCATAGGGACCTACAGGTAAACAAGACACATCACATGTTAAGAGGAGAGATAGATCTGTACATTCCTAATTATAACATGACAAATGCACAAAGAAAATTACTGAAAGGCACACAGAGCAGAATATGTTTTGTTCTAAAAAATGGATGATCAGAACAGTGTAATAGAAGAGGAAGTGCCAGGGCAGAAATGTGAATGGATGTAGTAGCTGTCAGAGGCAGAAAGTTGAATTGATGGAGTGGAGTGGTAGAAAGAGCGTTAGGGCATTCTAGGGAGAGGGCTAGCATGGGCAGAGTCAGTACAAGGTATGATGTATTCGGATCAAATTACAAGTAGAAGTATTTGGTTGAGAGCTTATTAGAGTAGGACCATTATTTTATTCACGGATAAATCCCCAGCTCATAGAATAAATCTTAGGAAATGATATTCAATGAACAAACAAATGATGGAGTAAATAACTTGTCAAAATGCAAATATGGATGTTTTTCTCTGTGTATCTAAAGTTCACATCAAAATCGAACTATGTTTTTTTTGATTATTTGCCTTACTTTGCCAACTAGATCATAAGTTCCTCACCAGCAAAAAGCATGTGGAATGCCTTCAGTAGACACTTGACAGCTGAATAGTTGGTTCAAGCCTGAGCGCTTTGTGAAGCCTTCAGGGAGGGTCTGACTTGGCACTGCCTACATCGAGGGATCATGAACTTAACATGCCTCCCTTGTTTGAGGGGCAGCAGAAATCAGGTTGGGTAATTCTGAGCATTACCCTGGAAAGTATGGGAGTGAAGCCAATACAGTATCTGCCAGAGACTCGACTGTGTTTCATAAGAAGGAGGAAAAGAGTTCGGGAAAGATTCACTGGAGATTAAATAACATCCCATGCACTATGATGAGGGCCTGAGCAAACGCAGATACCCGTGGTTAAAGAAAATCACAGTTCCTACACAACCAGTACAATTGTGGGCGTAGGGGACCTTCCTGCTTCATTATTCTGAGGAATAGCATTATCAGGGAATTGCAAAGATTTAAGCTTCAAAATCAATATGTGCTGAGAATTACACGGTAGGAAAGCCAGAAGCTATAATACTTTGAACACTGTTTTTATAGTCAATTTTGAGAAAGTCCACGAATTCAAATTCAAGGACACGTTTTCAACACTGGCACTTGTTAGCCGATAGATAGAGCCATGCATTTCTTTTCTTTTAGAAGTATTTAATGAATATTTACTATTTGCCAAGCACTGTTCTAGTTCTGTCGTGTGTTCAGTGCTGTGGATGCTGCCCTAAAAGAGGGTGCAGTTGTATTTGTTAGGGGACTTCTAGCCTCTGTTTTACAAAATGTGTAAGTCATTCAAGAAAAATTGGAGTTAAGTTCTTGCTTATGTTACAGTGCTGGGCAGGTGAATTGGTTGGTGGGCATCTTTTCCATGTATTCAGGAACACAGACTAAAGGAGGCCCTGCTGTTTTCTACAAATAGATTCATGTCCTTCCTGGGGTTGGTCTCTACTCTGGACAATTAGAAGAGACACAGGAAAGGGAAGAGTGCCCACAGGTGGTCTTTAGGGTCCAGGTCTGATCACAACTTCCACTTATATTCCATGGGCTGGAACCAGTCCCCAGACCACAACTTACTGCAAAGGAAGCTAGGAAATGTGGTCTGGCCATGTTCCCAGGGCTTTGAGAGCACACTGTAATCTCTCTGATAACAGTCTACTGCAAAAGATAGATTGGGCTCAAAATCCATGACAATACAAGAAAAAGGAGAACCATGTTAATGCATTGGCTACTAAGTAATCACCCCCTTGCTTTATACTTCCACATGAATCACAGCATCTTCTCCTCCAAATAGTTTTACACATTATATGGTATTACCTTCGTTTTACAAAAGAAGAACTGGAGGCTTAGGGTGGTTTAAGTAACTTTTGATGGTGTTTATTTGAAACCACAGGTTGAAAGGAAGTTTTGAAGCAGTCCCCATATTTACAGGGCAATTAATATTGTTTTTACTGGTTAAGAGCAGCAATGTACTCCCCTGTCCTTCTGAAGACAGTTTCTAGCTAGAGACCATCAGAGCTTGATCTAGTCTGTCCTTTACCAAGATTTTGGTGATCTCAGCCATGAGACACGGAACAGAGATTTGTTGCTCAGTCAGTTATTGCCCACTTATATCCACCATTCCATCATTGGTCCATTCATTTGTTCACTTGTCCATTTTTTCTTTTAGGAAACATGTCTAATATTTATCTAATATATACTGTGTTCATTGAATGTACCTAGCACTATGTTAGATATTTGGGGTACAAAACCAAGAATATATGGTGCCTTGCCTTTGACAGGCTCACTGTCTAGTCAGGGATCAGACATGGAAAAAGATAATTAAAATGTCATTAGGTTTTTAAAAGGGCCTAAGACAGAAAATGCAACTTGTTTAAGAGATGGGAGAGCCAACTCCACTAGTGAGCATCCCAAGAGAGGGTGGAAAAAAAAGGAAAACATAGACTTGGGGAAATGAAGAGTGTTTCTGCATTAAGGAAGCAGCAGGCAAAATATTCTAGGTAGAGCATATAGCAAAGGTTAAGGAAAGGAGGGATCTGAAGCTGGATTTTTTTTAAAGCAAGCTAGAAGATGACTGTGGGGAGTAGCAGGTGTGATGGGCTGGATCTAAATGCTTAAGGAAAGCACACTCTTGCAGTCCCTTCATTTGCCTCCATGATAAGCTGGGCTCCTATGTGGTCATTGGGATTGGTCTATATCATTGGTGTGTGGAAACCACCACCAACACTGCTTTTGTCACATGGTAGGCAATGCCATGATCCAGTTGCTCCCCAGAGGCCCAAATGAGCACAGGATCTGATCAAGGAGTAAACTTCCAATGCATCAAAAACAGCCTGGTCCAGCAAGCAAGCCTGACATGCAAAATGGGAGTTCTAGGTAAGAGTCAGAAGCTGGATGGAGCAAGAACAGAGTAGACAGTGGGCAACAGAGCAGAGAAAAGGGAGGCAGGGAACCAAGGCAATGGCTGTGAGCATAGTTGACTCTCCCCTCCCCATTCTCCACATTCTTCCTCCCTCCCTCCCCCAAAACACACTCAGAGTAACAGAAAGAGAGAGAAGGGCAAGGGGATTCTGCTTATAGGGATTGTGATGGATGTTAAGAATTTGGTTAGCTTAGTCATTAGGAAAAAATGCAAGGTTGGGGGCAAAAAGTACTGGGAGAAATTACTATGTAGGTTCATGCATGTTGAGAGTGTGTCGAAGACATGCACCATTAACCACTAATCCTCTATAGATTTTTTTCTAAGTGTATCTCAGCAGTTATAGCTATTCACAGTGATTTCAGGGACCACTCATAATTATATCAAGTAAGGAAGCTCTTAAGATGATTAAAATAAAAAAAATAATAATAAATATGCTAAGTGTTGATCCATCATGGTTGATCAATCATATTCTTTCCCATTTAGCTGGTGGGTAATTAGTGCTGTTAATATGCGTGATGGCTGTCATATAAACTAGGGGATCTCAGTGAGGAAGAACGTCATAGCACCCACTTTAGGACAGTCTAGCAACTGGTAACAACCCATTTCAACTTAATTCAACAGGTATTTATTGAGCATCTACTAAGTACATGGATTGTGTTGCCAGAATAACAGTGATCAAAGGATACTGATCTGAAATTGCCCTTCTTGAAATTTTTCCAGTTGCTTTATAATGTTTGGGATTTCACAGGGGTGTTCAACCTTTTGGCATCTCTGGGCCACACTAGAAGAAGAAGAGTTGTCTTGGGCCACACATTAAATATAGTGTGACATGTAATCACACACAAAAAAATCTCATGTTTTAAGTAAATTTACAATTTTGTGCTGGGCCGCACTCATAGCCATCCTAGGCCTCAGGTTGGACGCCCCAAGAGAATGACAAATGGAGACTGTCTAAAAACATAGTTCTGTTTAATTGTGTTTTGAAATACTTAGTGAGAATTTTGATTCTTTTACAAACGAAAAGGGGATTTAAAAGTTGTTTTAATGATGGTCAGTAGATTATGACCTTTAGTATTTGCTGGTAAATATTAGAATTCTTAATAGTGACTTCAAAAACTGTTTAATAGGTTGGGGGAAAAACTAAATTGCAGAGAATATCTAAAAATTGTAAAGCATCCAATAAAGGGTTGTATGCCTACCCAAGGGATATGTGTGTGTTGCTACTGTCTTTGTGTATGTGTTTGCTTCCTTCCCCCCTCTTATTTTTATTTTTTCCTTGAAAAGGGAGAATAAAGAATTGTAAGGGCCAATAGATTCTGAGCACCGCCTTTAGAAATGCAGGGATCTGCTGTAGCGCCCTGATGTATCTCTCCCCATCCCCCCGCCCCAGGAAAGGGTCATGGTGCTCTCTCTACTCCAGAGGAGTCTCCTGTCTCTTCATGCCTTTGCCCAGGAAAGTCCTCTGTGACCCCTTTGCTCAGAGTTAGCAGATTAAAGGCATAAGAGAAGCACCTGAAAATGCTTTTGTCACGGAGATGCTCTGAATCCCTGAAGTGCAAAAAAAAAAAAAGAGAGAGAGAAAGAACTAAAGATGGTTTTAAGGCTTAGAAAAAGTTCAGGGTAACTTGAAGGTTGCTTTTTTTCTAAGGCCTTGGAGTTGGGCTTGTAAAATACACTGTACTCCTACCAGTTTCAACCATAAACTCATAACCATTTACTTGTAATATCTTTTCATCTAAAGTACTCAGAAAAAGATAAACTAGCTCCCTCCAACCGAAGACTGCATAGTTGTCATAACTCAAGCATGCCCTCCTGTAAGATGTTCTAAGACTTTCATGTGAGATTGAGATATATAAGAACTAGGGGAATAACCTGACTGTGACTGGAGGCATTAATAAGCAGTAGTCATGGGGCTCCTGGAAACCAGGGCTTTCCTTCAGCTGTATCAGAATGCAAGGGGTTAATACAGTCGATGGGACCTAGCTGCAGAAGGTAAGAGTAATGGGTGTTTGAAGCTCCACAGGTGAGAGGAACAAACCCCATGGCATCCTTTCCACAGCAGAACCCAGCCAAGAGCTTATAATAAGGGAAGTAGCCTCTTAATTCTCAGGACAGGACCTGACAATGGCTAGACTCAGAAGTCTATATAAATGGGTGGCATTCTCATTCTAGATAAGGAAAAACATAGCAAACTAAGTTAGCGGTGAAGTCGTATACGTGCACTGGTGATGTCCACAGAAAGATAGTTGCTCAGGTATTACCTGGATGCCAGACCCCACTCTGAGCCCGACAGATATTAGGTCTATGGCGACATGGCCAATTCCAGGCCCTACTTGCTGGTGAGGTAGATGAGCTGTTTTCTGCTCTGGCTGATAGACTTCTAAACTTGATAGACTGGAACATGGATGTTTCACACAAAGGTCATTATGTCTCAATTAGAGAGAGACTGGAGAAGGAAGGGGCAAGTTGACAAAGGTCATAAATATATGTAAAAGTGTACTTCTCAGTTCTTTATCCCTGCTCTTCTCCCTTCCCCCAGTTATGGTGATTATTTGTGTGTCCCCTTTTGGCTGTTATACAGCAGAGATTGTGCGGATTGATTGTTGACAAGAAAAATAAAGCAGTGGAGTTCAATAATGCAGTATGCCTTTACTGAGTGACTAATCTGTGCCACATACCTTGCTGAGTGCTGGAGATACAATGATGAATAAGATAATCTCTGCCAGATTTCTGCATCCCACCCTTGCTTTTCTTAGCATGCCCACCTTGCTAGTAGATGCATATATAGTACAGATGCACACAAATGTGACTGCTGATCATTATTTCATAGGCCCAGGTATGCACAGCTGGGAAAATATTACCAGGAAATGCAAGAAGGGGGCTGGTCTACCTTTGTCTTAAATAGGGTCCTTTCTAGAACATAGGTGAATCCCAGAGGGAATGGCTGATATAATTAACCAAGCCTTGATAGTAAGAGTGGTCCTTGGGGTTTAATCACACAAGCTGAATCTGCAATAGTAAGCTCAAGTTAATGGCTAAAATTTTAATATTCATAGTAATGTCATATCCATCCTCCGTTTTCCAAGTCCGCCCTCCTGAGCTCATTCCAGCCTATGTTCATCATTTTTGCCCTTCGTTAGGTGACCATAAAAACAGAGGTAATGTTGTCTAATAGGAGCAAGAGTGGGCATGCAATCAGAATACCTGCGTTTGAGTTTTGGTACCTCCAACTATTTGAGTCTTTGGTCAAGCTAATACTTTTCTGAGCCTTAGTTGTCCTCATGTTAATATAATGTAGGGCAGTGATGCTGGCATTTTCAGATTGGTGAATTTAGTCACCAGCGTGTGAAACCTGATTAAGACTTTAGCCACTTTTTCCCAAATAGCCAGGCCTGCATATAGCACACTGCAGATGATCCATAAATGTATGCAGTAAAACCGTCACTTAATGTGTATGTTGCCTGAGATTCCAGGTTGCTTTCTTTACTAAGAGTATTATTAATTATTTTATTAAATTTCAATTTGTTCTTTTTAACGTCTAGTCTCCCTAATCAGATTCTCAGCTCCTTAGGGAAGTGCCTTTTCCTTGTATTTGTTTTGTCCTTCTTCCCTTTCCCATCCCACCCAGGTCTTAGTACAAGGATTTAAGAAATGCTCAGCAAATAGTACTTTATTGTTCCTCACTTTTTTTCTATCACTGATTAATTAATGTTTGTCATCAGTATGTACTAAGATATTACTTTTAAGCTTAGTGTGGTTGGGGCAGGGGCAGTGTGCCATAGACAAATGAAATCTATAAGTGTGTAATATTTCAGTTCAAAGTAATCAGTGTCATGAGACAAGGAAGCTTCTAGAGAAGGAAGGCTGTTTCCTTTCTCATCTATGAATTCCCAGTGGAGGGACAGGCTTGAAACAGGGGCTTCTTAAAAATCTGTTGGTGGAATGGATAGATAAATTAATTAACTGACAAATGACCTGACAGCCAGTAAAAGTCTTTGAAATGGAATGTTTTTACTTTCTCTGAAGAGGAACCTAATTAATTAATCTGGGTTCTTTCAGGGAGAAATAATCTTTGGGGCAAATAGAAAGAGAAAGAGAAGAGGTAGTGCTCCAGGCAGGAAGAGGAACAGGCGAAACTCACGCTTTGCCCGAAATGCCTGCCTCTTCTTCAGTCTCCTTGTGTTGAAATCGAATCCATCCTTCAGGATTTGCGTGTAACACACCTTTACATTGGCCTCAAGTGTTTCCTCACACAGGATAGGCGGCTTCTGAGGCCAGTCTGGTTTTCCCGTCTAACCCTCCTCTTGGAGGCTTCGTCTCTTTAAACAGTTTGGATCGTCTGTGAGTCTCGGGTTCCTCTTCTGTGAAATGGGGGTGATGATTCGAAGCTCACGAGGCTGTCATCGAGATCCAGCCCACCGGTGCGTGAGAAAATGTTTCATAAACCATAAAGGGCTATTAAACACTAGTTATCTTTTTGGACTATTCTTTTTTCTTAGAGGATTTCTTATAGTCAAGATATTCAAACAATTATAATTACTGTCTGCTTAAGCAGTAGAACAGAGGAGCAACGTTCTGGGAGAGGAAGAAAATCTGCCACCTTTTTTGCCTAGAGCTCTGATAGTAGGAAGAATGAAATTCTTTTAGATGAATGATAAAGGTAACAGGAATAATTTATTTTCCTATCTGGCTTACTTCCGGGCTATTAAAAAAAAGTCTTGGAAGTGGTTTGTGTTGGACTGTAAAGCTTCTTTAGGAGAAGAGGAATCGTCTGCACAGCTCCTGCTTCGACTCGCCCAGGTTCTTTGTGTCAGACCCCAGGGCCGTTTGGGTATATTCACATGGAAAACACACAGTCCCTGCCCCCCCAGAACTGAAATTCAGTGAGTGACAGTCAGTGAATAGTGTCTGAAATGCCCCCCGAAGGGGCGATCTGTCTCACCCCCGAAGATTGGGAGGCTAGAGCACTTGCGAGCAGGAAGAGGAGGTGGAAGCAGCTGAGGAAATTCTAATGCTCTGCTCACCAGTCACAGTCCTCACTCGCCACATGCGGCAAGTTTAAATTTTAATTAATTTAAATTAAATTGAAAAATCATTTCCTGATTGTGCTCACCACGTTTCACATGCTCAAAAGCTACATGTGGCCAGTGAGTGGCTCCCCTATTAGACAGCACAGAATATTTCCACCACGGTAGAGAGTTCTGTGGGGCAGCCCTGAGAATCTGGCTCCCGTGTACCCTCCAGAGGGACCCAAGGGCTTGGCAGGGCCAGTGAGGTCAGCCCCCCAGTCCGACTCCCTCTACACTGAGAACAGAGTGATACGTTCTACTCTCAAATATCAAAATGTCCCATTCTAGATGAAAAAGAGTTCTTAATTTTCTGTTAGTGAGGAGAAAAGATACTCTTTAGAGTGACATAAAAAGGCCATTCGTGATGTGCTCCTCCTAGGCCATTTGGCCCCATGTCCCATGTGGATGGATGTTCTTGCTATCTTGAACTCACTATTTTTCAGCCATGCCTTGTAATTGCATTCTTCTAGCCCTTTGCCTAGAATGCATCCCCTGCTTTTCACCCCTTCCCTTGTGTCCACATTCTATGTGCTTATCCTTCAAGGCCCCAGCAAATGTCTTCTAAAAGCTGGCTCCTTCCTTCCCCATATTCCTATAGCAATTCCTCTAGCACTTTTCTAGACCTGTTGTAATGATCTGATTTACATGTCTCTTTTCCTACTCCACTGTGAGCTCCTTGAAAGCAAGAACTGGATTTAGTCACCTTTGAATGCCCCCTTTCTGATAAAAGTGATGTGTTGAGTGACTGGATTCCCCCATGAATAAAGAAATTGCTATGCAAATGGATGGATGAGTGAGTGAGTGAATGAATGAATAAATGAATGACAAGACAAACTAGACTCCCCAGGCCAAATGAGAATTAAAGACCTTTGTGAAAACCTTTTTGGATCCCCAGTCCAATTCTGTATTATTCTTTGCTGTAAAATTCTGGGTCATCTCTTCACGTCCAGAGCCAAGTACCTTTGAACTCAGGATGTTAAGCTAGATACCAGGACACTGCTCCCAAGTATGAGTTAATCATTTTAAGAATAATGCAGGTGGGGAGATAAGAAGACATGCTGGCTTCTCTTTAGACAGAGGTTGCTAACAGCCTCTGTGTGTTCTCCTAATAAAGTAGTCATAAATTCTGAGCTGTGGACTGTAGCAAGGGGGTGGGGACATTGTGATGAGTCTACATTATTCTGTGAGTTTAGTGTTAAAGGGATTTAAAATGCAGGCCTTTAAATTCTGCTCGTTGTGATAAATGCAACAGATGTGATTCAGATATGAACATGGCGATTATGTTTTGAAAATTTTGGAGGGAAGGCATAAAAATAGATTTGAGCTTTGCCTTTGCTCTCATTTAATAAGGGACACTGAGCAAATAACTGGAAGCTTTGTGATTTGTAAAGCACAGGTAATAATAACTCATTTACCTGACATGGATGTTGTCATGCTTGAATGAGATGCCACACCACCATGTAAACCATAAACTCCAGGAAAAAGAACGTAATGTATATCAGACACCTCCTATGGGCCAAGATTTAGGACTGTTCTCCTAAATTGCCCCATTTTGGTGGCTGGTAGTGTGAGCCTGACATTTATTATACCTGACAGCTCTCCAAGTTTATGAATCAGCTCCCCAGCTCCCTACCTCCCCACTCCCATTTAAGTATGTAGTTTCTTTTTCTTTTTTTAGTCTGCGGAGGAGGCCTTGCCACTCACCTGACAGCAGCAGATTTAAAATAAGTTTGTTAAGAATAGGAGCAGAGACTGGAAGCTGCATCGCCAAGATGGGTGAATCCTTTCTGAGTGGGCAGAGCTTCTGGAGAAAGGCAGATAAAAGGCAGTGTCTAGAAGGAAAAGCATAACTCAGAGTGGGATCCCATCTCTGAGCATTGGCACTTGGTGTTTCTTTTAGTCTCAGGAGTGGGTTCCAATGCCTTTCTGTTTTTTTCAACTCAGCTCTATTTTTAAAATAGGTCCCCTTTCTCAAGATAGCCCACACAATTCTTGTGTCCAGTATCATACAATTAAAACCTTCAAGGAGACAAAAGAAGTCAACTGAAATGCCTCAAAAGCCTCCATTCCCCACTGAACACTCTCTACTGGACGTGGTCATGCTAATGACAGCCCCTTTCTAAAAAATGTATGTGGCTCCTGCTGTCTTTCCAATGAAATGACACTACTACACTGTCAAATTAGCTTCCACTGTTTCCGGTAGAGCTGCTGACAGTGGAACTGAGGACTAAAAAAATCTCCATTCCCTGAATGCCAAGCCTTTTGAAATGTCCCTGATTTCATGGCGCCTAATAAATGTCAGCTCACATGTTGCTCATCAGATGGGCGCCATCTGGTGTACTGGACGGAGATTTCAATTGGGAATGGCAGAGAAACTGCCATGTACTGGCTGTTTGACGTCTGGGTCCCAGTTTCCTCCCTGAAACTGGGAGACTGTGTTTAGATAATCTATAAGGTACATTTAATATGTTAGAGCTCAAAGTATATATTAAGAATGTAAGTATTATGGGGAAGGGGGGCCTCTGTTTTGTCCACTGTTGTATTTCCATTGCCTCACATTGCTTGGCAGGTAGCAATTATGTAGTAAATAATTGTTGAATAAATGCCTGAATGAATGAATGAACAAAGTAATGTCAATAAACCTAATGAAGAAATCCTCACCTTATATATTATTGTCTTTTATGCCCATCTTGATGGGGTTTGTACAAAACACACACACACACACACACACACACACAACACAGCAGCTAATACACTGCCTTTGAAAGCTGTCAGTTGTGGTGGTGTGAGAGTTATTGTAAACTTGTAGCTCTTAGGTGCATTAGACTCCTACACAGTTAGTCTCAGTGTCAGTCTGGAATGTTATATAAAAACCTGGGATATAGACCAGTCTATGAATTATAGGTCCTGATGGATGACAGTGGCGACAGTGGCCACTAAAGGTGCTGACAGAACTCTGAATCCAGAGGCTTCCCCAGAGCTCAGGTTTCAGCTGGTAAGAGTTGAAATTTGTAGGGGTCAGCTTAAAAGAAATAGACTTTACAGGCCTACACAGGTGGTGTGCCAGGCCAATGAGTGAAAAACTCAGGAAAAGCTGCAAAAATAAAAAATTAAAAAAAAACAGGGGCTTTGGTGTCTGATGCCACTGAGTGGGCAGAAATAAATGCTTCGCTTCCTGGGTTGCATACATGAAAGTCTTAATCCTAAAAGGGCTGATTTGCCTGCATTTTCCCCAAATAGAGTTCATTCTATAAGGTGGGTGATATAGATTAGCAGAGAGAATAAGAGTTTTAGATGTAGAACAAAGTGAGTACCCCTGAAAGACTTACGTCTCTGAGACTAGTTTTTCCATCTCTAACCCATGGGTAATGATTGTTTTGATTCACAGTGTTATTACGGGACTGTATTGGGTGCTATGTACAAAGGACCTAGCTCTGTGTCTGGCACACAGTAGGCAATCAGTAAATATTGTTTTGTTTTTGCTTTCTCACTTTCAGTCATACATTAAATATTCACTGAGCACCCAGAGTTCGGTGGGCACTGTGCTGGAAATAGAGGCTAAGGATGTGTCTCTTCCCTCTGGGAGCCCAGCTGAGTGGGGGGAGCAGACAAACGGGGGTAAAGGAAACAGTAAATGACAACACAGTATGGTTTTTTAAAATCTGTGTTAGAAATACTGAAGCATGAACTACGGGTGTCCAGAAGAAGAAATGCCCAACTCCGTGTTGTAGAGTCAGGGAACGCATCCATTGTACTCTAGCTCAGATATTTTGAAGATGCCCGTACTGACCCCAATTAAGGGAAATAAAATGTTCTCTGATATTTGTATGTTGTTGGGTGGGCTTTCTTTTAAAAAGTTTTAATTCTACCTTTGAGTTGTAGGAATCAGGAACTCTTGATTGATGATCAACTAAAACTAGAAACAAGGTCTCACGTGAGTCAGTTGTGTGCACCAGGTGATGATAACAGTGGGTTGGCCAAATGTCTGCATGGTTTTTCCATAAAAGACACGTTTTTCATTTTCATCAATAACTATTGATTTGAGCATTTTGAGTAGGTCAGCTGTCTCCCACGTATAACTTTGATTGTTCTCAATGTGTCGATTTGATCTGGTCAACTGGTCTGCCTGACCACGGAGCATAGTCCAGCGAGAAATCCCTAACACAGAACTTCGCAAACCACTTTTGACATGTTCAGTCACAGCACCTTCTCCATACACTGCACAAATCTTTTTTTTGCATTTCAGCTGTGTTTTTACCTTTCTTGAAATAATATAGTGTAATATGTTAAAGATGTTGCTTATACTCTTCCATCTTCAGTATTAAAATGGGTACATAAAAATTCACCAATTTTGATAGTTTTTTTAAATGCACACTGGTGTGACAGCTGTCACCATACAATCTAACAAAATTATTTTGAATGAAGTTAAAGACAACAAAGCACTACTAGAGCCATCATACAGAAAAAACCAAATGAACTTTTTAGCCAACCCAATAGCTAATATTTATGGCAACTAAGAATAGTACTATTAATTATTAATTCATCTTTAATATATAACAAGCATTTTTCTAAGTCCTTTCATTCATCATCTCAGTTAATTCTCCACAGATTTCTATAACATACATACGCTTTTTTAAATACCATAACACTTTTATTATTCCCATACAAAGGATGAAACATCGATTTAGATAAGTAAAATAACTTTCACCAGATCACCTGTTAATAATTTGCAGAGTTGTGACTTGACTCTGGTTCTGTCTGATTTTAAACCTCATGCTCTGATATGAGAACATCTCTTGAGTCATAGCTTATACATTTTCAGAGTAGATTTTAGCTTTCATAAAAAAGATAGTATAGACACTGTCAGAATGAGAGTTAAAGAGTTCACATTTAGGTTGCTAGAGAAATCACCTGTAATCACAAGAAAAATTACTAAGTGTTCATTGAATTCAGAACTAAAATATAGAAGGCTATGCAAAAGCCATATATTTTCCATGTGTTAGGAAGGAGAAATGTATACTTCAATAAAGAAATCTTGATTTTGAAGATCAAATAAGAAAAATAGGAACTGTGTCTAATTCAAGTTTGTAGTCTCAGGCAATTTCCCTGCAGATGATTAGAGAAATGGTTTGGGCCATCAAGTCAGGGGCTTCTGTTCCAGACAGAGTTCAGTAGAAACACACTCGACCCAAAGGGACCTCAACATGGAAAACAATAGCAAATTCACTCTTCTGACAGTGTAATATAGTGTGTTTACTTTTGCTTGGAAGCAGATACATGATTTTGGGAATATGCATACGGCCATATATTTCTTCAGATGGCCTTCAAAATGCTGAAAAGTCTCACTTGCAACCAGTAAAACCATCTGGATGTTTTATTGTTGCTGTTAAAATTATGCATATTTTGAGCATTCAGGTAAATGTAAAGAATAATATAATAGGCATTATTATATCCACTACCCAATATTGACCAAACTTAAAATGTTGCTTTATTTGCCTCAGATATTTTTCTTTAAGGATTCAGATATCCTAGACACCAGTAAAACCCTTTGTGGTGCCCCTGCTTGAACCTGCTCCATCTTTCCTTCAGTGGAAACCAGTGTTTTAAATTTTGGGTTTAACATTTCTGAGAGAACTTTCAGATAGTATATATCTAAGACAAAATATACTTTAGGTGGTAGGTATTTTAAAACTTTACAAAAATGCATTCATACTGAACATGTGTTTTGCTTTTTTGGCTCAACATTGTTTTTGAGATTTATCCCTGTTGTTCGATAGCTATAAGTAGTTCTAATGTTTTCATTTTAACTACTACTTTGTATTTGGTTAAATGAACATAACTGTTTATTTACCTAGTCTTCCGATGATGAGCATTTAGGTAGTTTACCATATGGGACGCTTAACAAAAAAGCTTTAATAATTGTTCCTTTATCTATCCCTTTGGCCTCATGTGAGAGGATGAGGCAAGGTAGAATATCTAGGACCAGATTGTTGGCTCTCACTATGTATGCTCCTTCAATTTGAGCAGATATTATCAAGTTATATTTTAAAGTGCATTCCCAATGTATATACCCAGCCACAGGGTATGAGAGTTCCCTATGCTCCATGCAAAAAGCAATAATTAAATCATTTAGTGCTGTTAGACTTGTAGTTTTTGCCAATAGGGTAGGTACAGAATGATTCCTCATCTCTGTGTTAATTTGCATTTGCCTGAATACTTTGGAGGTTAGCTTATTTTCATATCTTTATTGGCTATTCAGGCTTTCTCTTCTAGGTTTTTGTGCTCATATCCTTTGCCCTAGTTTTATCTTGAGTGGTTTTCTTTTTCTTATTGATATGTAGGTCTTTGTGTGTTCTATATACTAATCTTTTCATGGTACCTTTGTAAATATTGTTGTTGTTTTGCAGACAATGCAATAAATTCAGTGCAACCCAGATCAAAATCTTAACATGTGTGGGTGTGTTCATACTTTGACAGAGTGTAAAATTTATATCAGAATGCAGGTGTCCAAGAATAGTGAGGACTGTTTTGCAGGCGAACAAGTGGCAAATATTATACTCCAGGATATTAAGATGCCCTGAGTGTGCACCGTGTGGCAGGCATTGTTGTGGACACTTCAATCTGTTATATGCTGAAAGGTTAGAAGCATTTCCTTTAATGCTTCAGGAACAAGCATTTCTGCTGCGTCTGTTCCAGGTTCCATGGCAGGTGATATGACTAATGCTTCTAACCTAACCTCTCACTGTTAACTAAAATGTTTACTCCCACCAACTCACCTCATACTAACTCAGCTTCAGTGTAGCTGGCCTCGTGCTCTTGGTTCGGTGCATTAAGAATATCTCTTTCTCCACCTCTTTTCACTGGTTGTTCTTTGTTGCTCCCTATCCTTTACCCAGCTTTATTACTCTTTATAACTTATTACCACTTGACAGTTTCTATTTTGTTTTATTGTGTGTCTCCCTCACTGGAATATAAGCTTTTTATTCACTGGTGAATCACCAGGTCTAGAATAGTGCCAGGTATATAATAGATTCTCAAACAGTATTTGTTGAGTGAATGAATGAATGAACCTGTAATGTACTTTAGAGATTTGTGTGTGTGAAATAGTATATTTCGATTCCACTAAGGCTTATGATCTAAATTTACTTTGCATTTAAAGCACGGAATGGTTTCTTTGTAGTATGGGCTTCTTGATGAGTACGGGCTTTGCATTCAGAAGGAGGTGGGTTTAAATCATTCTCGTTTTATTACCTGTTGGTGGTGTGGCTGTTTTCTTAACCTTTCTCAGCCTGTCTTCTCATTTGTAAACATTCACATAATCTTACCACTCTTGAGTTACAAGGTCTGGCTTGTTTTTCCAAAGGCCTGCCCTGGTGGTGGTGCTGAGAATCACTTGTGGTGGGGGAGTGCAAGTGGAAACAAGGAAATGTAGAGGAGATAAGCATGGCCTGGATCAGAGAGGAAGTGATGGAGGGATTGAGAAACAATTAAATTACAGATGGATTTTAAAGGTAGAGCCTGCAGAATTTATTAGGACTTTGGAGAGAGAGGGAGAGAGGTAGAGAGGGAGAGAGGGGGAGAGAGAGAGAGAGAGAAAGAGAGAGAGAGAGAGAGAGAGAGAAATCGACAGTATCTCCAAGGGTTTGGGGCTGAGAAACTGGGAAGGATGGAGCAGCCATTTACTGAGTGGGAACGCACTGGAGGAAGAAAAGGTAGCTTGGACACTCAGTTTGAGATGTTGAGTAGACACAGAGGTGTAGTTCTGGAGCAGAGGCTGGTTAAGGAATCTAGAGCTCAGGAGAGAGGTATCTGCTAAAGATGGGCCTTTTGGAGATTTTGTTGTTTAGCTGATTTTGAAAACCATTTGAATCAATGAGAGAACTGAAGTAAGGAGTTTGGATAGAGAAGAGAAGAATTTCAAGGAATGAGCTATGGGATATCTCAGCGTTTAGAAGTTGGGGAGATGAGGAAAAACCAGTGAAGGAGACTGAACAGGAATGGCCAGTGAGGGGGGAGAAATCCAGGAGAGAGAGAGGCCAAGAGAAAAAATGTGTTTCCAGGAAGGAGAGTGACCAGTTATGTCCTTTGCTGTTTGCATGTCAGGTAAGATGAGGGCGAATTAAATGTAAATAACTTTGTACATTTTACTTAAGGTGAATGGTTTCATAGAGCTTGGCACAGGGAAATTCTGAAAACCCTTCTTAAAATATACACAAAAAGAACAAAGTATTATTTTTTCCATGTTGATGCCTTTAAGATGTTAAAATAATTGTGCTTTTCAAAGAGGGTTGATTTTTAGCTGGACACACTAGAATTAGAATTAGCTCTCACTTGGTTGTGCTTTTTTTTAGATACTCTCTATTTTTTTTTTTCAGAACTGCATAGAATGAAGAAGATACTATAAGAATCAGAGAAGGGGTAACATAGTGGAGTCCAGAATTAAAGCCAGTTTTTTTTTTTTTTACTCCAAAGCTAGTTTTTGCACAGAGTCACACTGTCCCACCTGAAGAAGGGAAATAATGGGAGGGAGAAAGGCTGTGGGGCACAGCTCACCAGTCCCAGGGACAGTAGCAATGGACTCACTCCAGCCCTGCCCACTGGTGGTCGGTGATGGCATATTGGCCTAGTGAAGCTGGGAGTGCCACTGAAGAGCCTCTGAGTTGACAGCTAAGTAGGGTTGCCCCCACAGGATCTCCTGAAGACAGCTCTGCTGGGTTACTGCAGTTCACCATAACGCCCCAGGTGTTCCCACAGCATCCGCCTGCCTCTGCCTACTGCCTGCCGAGGCAGCGTGTCCTGGGACCAGTTTGGCCTCCATCCACGCTGCTAACAAGGAGAGGATGCTGTCCATGATAGACCAGTTCCTCTTTCTACTTAATGAATGCCCTGCTCTACTGAGTGTACAGACTAGAGACATGGCCCCAGTGTGGTCACTTGTAGCTCCAAAGGGAAGTGACAGACATGGAACTATAGTGACCTGCTGTCAGTTTCTAAGGCAGCCAGGCAAGTCGCCAACATCTGGGGAAGGACTTGGACCACAGGGTCCTGGCAGGTACTGTAGTTGTGGACAAAACCTAGGCCGTTACCAAAGCACCTTCTCTAACACCTACTGTGTTAAAGTCTCTGTTTGCATCTGTTTTCTTCCTTCTTTTAAAAATGAAATTGATCCGCAAGGTGGTCACTGAATGTGCTTTTGGAAACCTCCACTGTCCGGGATGATGTTTATTCCCTTGGGACTCTCTGTCCTTTCCCCCTTTTGCTTCTCTAGCAAATGACTACATTGATCCACTCTGAATAGCACTTGCCTTTGGAATCTTTCAGGCTGACACAGGAAAAACGTTCCTGTGGCAAAGGGGAGTTAGTTATGTGAGGAGCCCTACCTGTGTCAGCTGCTGGAGATTTTCTCTTGCAGGAACATCCAAAGAAAGGACAGGAGATTTCAGCCCACTAGCAGTAACTCTGAAAGACTCCATGGAAAAGCCAGGCAGGTGCCTTAATGCCCCAGGAGGCATCCAGTGTGGGCAGCTGTGCCCAGATTCAAGCGTGAAATGTGTTGTGAGTCATGTTATTAATATTAAAGTATGAACAATCACAAATGATTTATTTCCTAAAAGAAAAGTTAGACTGGATATAGGGTTCTTCCTATCATTAACCTTCGTAATACTTGATTTCTTCATTTCTTTTTATTTTAATTTTACCTTTTCAGTTACAGTTTACTTTTAATATTATTTTGTATTGGGTTCAGGTATATAGTGTAGTGGTTAGGCAATCATATATTTTACAAAGTGTTCACCCATTATTTCTAGTGCCCAACTGGCACCATAAAGAGTTATCACAGTATTATTGACTACATTCCCTATGCTGTACTTTACATCCCCCCATGGTGCTTATTCTGTAATTACCAATTTGTATTTCTTAGTCTCTTCACCTCTTCTTCCAGTCCCCGCAACCCCTCCCCTCTGCAAACCACCAGTCCACACTCTGTATCTGTGAGTCTGTTTTGGTTTTGTTTGTTCATTTATTTTGTTCTTTAGGTTCCACATATAAGTGAAATTATACTGTATTTGTCTTTCTCTGACTGACTTTTTTTCACTGAGTATAATACTCTCTAGGTCCATCCATGCTGTCACAAATGGTAGGATTTTATTCTTTTTATGGCTGAGTAATAGTCCATTGTGCTTCTTTCATTTCTTAAATGGGGAATAAAGGGAACAGAGTCACAATTAGTGTGCACAAAATTGAGCATAATTACATTTACACCTGCGACAGTGTGTTGCAAATGTCTATATCACTTTTGAGTCTATAGAAAAACAAAATGTGCTAACCTGGGCTGTGGTGGACTCAGTCCAGATTCCTTAGCACTGCTTGCAAAGGCTCTAGCCTGAGCCACTCTGTCTAGATTTGTCACTGCAGTCTTTTTTTCACATTCAGCACACCAGGCATGCTGACCACCGAATTGGCAGTACTCTGAGCCTACTCAGCCCAGGTACATCTGGACTGTGTCACCTGAAGCTCATTATGCCGTGCCCCCTGTGCTCTTGGAGGACTTAGCTCAGCTTGGCCTTCCCCAATTGCTCAATCTCAGTGACCTTCTCTGTGCTTCCACGGCCCCTGTATTTCCCTTTGTCACAACACTGAGCACTTTTATATTGTTCACTGCACTGAAACTCTTTAGAATAGGACCAGAACTGGCTGTCCCTAGGGACAGAGATTTGTTCATGTATTTGGAATGAGGAGGGGAGGGAGGGAGGAAGGAAAGAAGGGACAAGTACTTAGGTCCCATCCATAGCTTTTCTGAGTCATCTCAGGCACATTTCTTCACTTCTTGACCTTCTGTTTCTTCAGGTAGAAAAAAATAGCAATAACAACAACAACAATAATAATACTTTCCTCACTGAAATATTATAAGGTTTAATGAGAACACATTTGTAAAGGGCCTACCAGTGTTTCCTTGGAAGGCAATAAATAAATGCTGGTACCTAGTCTGTTTCTCCCAAATGAGCAAAGAAAAATAAAGAGAAATTCATGTGAAAGGGATAAGGAAAAAATTTTACAAAACAAAAAGAAATCAAAGTTTAACCATCATTTGTATTAGGATAGAAAATTTTTGTTTTTTGAATGTGAAGCAGAGGTAATGTTGGAGTGAGATGAAGTCTTGGGGCAGGAATGAAAAAGATGTGTTTTTTGTTTATTCTTCTTTAAGAAAATTCACCCCACATGATGTCTCTCTTTCTCAAGGCCAAAGTAGGGGGGCAACTCTGTTGAAAGCAGATTAAGTATCCTTGTGCTGTCACCCTCAAAGTTCTGTCTCACACCTATTAGCGCAGGAGGGAAGGACAGGGAGAATAGGATTTCCATAAATTGTGGAATTAAGCCCCATGCGTGCTGGACAGTCTGATTCCAGAGCTTCATGGTTTTGTGCAAATAGTACCAGATTTGCTTTTAAAAAGTCTTCTATGACTGATCAGGTGACCTTGGGCATGTTTGTAACTTTTCTAAACTTCAGTATCCCTGGTTGTACAACAAATGCACTAAGGGTAACATCTGATATTGTGAGATTGCTGAAAAGATCAGGTGTGATGATGAATAGGAAGTCTTTTGTAAAATCTGTATGTCAGTCATAGAAATGGTTGGGTCCCCGACTTTAGGCATCACCCCACTCAGCCCTCTTGAAAATTTTCACCTCAGATGAAATTGTGCTGTTAATTGTCTACTTTATAGCTTAAAGCACACAGTTGATGGCTTCTATTTCACCAGATCCTCTGGGCTTTCCAGAAGGATTTTAGCAATGCAATTGTAGCCTAAAGGGCTTGGAGGACTTCTGGAACTATGAAGACCATCTTGTCATAGTTCCAACTGCATGCTTTCCATGATTTTGGCAGCCTGAAAAACAGAGACAGCTAACACCGACAGCCTTCAGTTGCTGGGCTCATCCCATTCATTGTGAAGCATTTACTCCCTAGCATTTATGTACAGACAGTTATTCTAAAGCCATGAGATCTTTCCTCAAGAAGCTCCACAGAGCAGCAATCTGGGCCTAATTCACCAGGGTCTTTCTCTCAGGGTCTCACAAGGCTAGAAGTGGTCAGCAGGGAGGGACATGTTCTATTCTGGAGCCTGAACTGCTCTTCCAAGCTCACACTGCTGTTCGTAAGATTTAGTTCCTGTGGTTGTAGGACTGAAGTTCCAGTGTTCTTGCTGACTGCCATCCAGGGGTTGCACTCAACTCATCAAGTCCCCGCAGTTCCCTGTCACATGGCCCCCCATGCCTAGGCAGCTTCCTTCTTCAAGGCCAGCAGGAGAATCTCTCTCCAGACTGCTAAGACAGGGTCTTACAGAATTTATGTAATCCATGGGAGTGGGTGACAATCCCATCACCTTTGTCACGTTCTTTTGACTAGAAGCAGGTCACAGGACCTGCCAGCACTCACAGAGGAGGAAATTATTCAAGTGCATGACTCACTGTGGGTCACCTTAGGGCAGGCTGGCCCCATGTGGTGTTGGAGTGAGACTTACATAAAGACATTGAAAGCACCGATTAACCTTCTCTGAACTGGACTAATTTGAAATGAGAAAACTCAGAACAGATTGTGGGTTTTTCATAAAGCCATATTGATTGAATTTAAAGGCTAGCTTTCATTTTGAGATGATCCATCCATATTTTAGTGTTGAAATGCCTTTCTCTTGT
Source organism: Tonatia bakeri (assembly GCA_004024845.1). Taxonomy (NCBI): domain Eukaryota; kingdom Metazoa; phylum Chordata; class Mammalia; order Chiroptera; family Phyllostomidae; genus Tonatia; species Tonatia bakeri. The sequence goes on along the minus strand of PVIA01006072.1, from coordinate 42,285 downwards.
GAAATTACAGTTATATAGCAGGTCCTTGAATAACATTTTGTTCAACACCATTTTGTTACAACATCAGTGAGATGCTGTGGGAAGTTAACTATTGTTCATATCAGTTAGCCTGTGGTCAACATTGGCTTCATCATGTATCTTTTCACTTAAAGTCTCAGAACCTATGGACCATGTTAAGTGAGGATTTACTGTAATATATATATATATATTTAAATATTCTGGATTGGTAAAATATAAAGATAAGAACCCTGTAATGGTCCTTGTGAGTTTATTTATTTATCGGGAATTTCACTAATCCATAAGAATCTACAACTCTGAACCTACTAATTTAATGTATTAGCTCCCAAATACTATTTACTGTAGGGCCCTAGACTGTCTTATATCTATCAGTGCAATAAAGTAAGGAAAATTTAACATGATTTATTAGGTTATTTATAGGCCAAGAATATTTTTGTCAGTGCCTTTCCCCAAAACGTGAAGCTTTACCTTCACTGCATAATTTCAGGCCAAAGCAGGACAGTCTGATTTGGTTCAGTGAGTCCCTCACTCGTATCTCTGCTGCCTTTGTCCCGAGAGGGAGATGGGGCCTGAAGGCCCAACATCCTCTGTCCCAACCAGAGCAGCTCTTCCTGTTCTGCCCTCTGCTTTAGCATTCACCTCTTTTCAGGACGCTCATTTACTTTGGGTTTTAGTCGCTGTGAACACAGAGCACACTGTGGAGTGTGCTAAAATGTGGATTGTGGGAACAAAAAGGTAGGACAAGATTATTTTGCCCAGGGTAGTAAACAAAGGAGATTCCTTATAACAGATAATGTCCGATTAGTGTCTTACAAAGTGGGTAGGGTTTGAAGAGGCAGGTGTAGTGAAGGTGACGTTGCAGGTACATAAAGGCTTTCAAACCAGAGAGCACAGACCTGGGGAGCGCCTTTTCTCTCCTCCGTGCCTTTGCACATGCTGTGTCTCCTGTCTTCAGTGCCTTTCCCTGGCTTGTCCCATGGGTGACTACTGTCATAGACTTTCAAGACGCAGTTCAGACAGCTCTTCGAGACATCCTCCTCTGCATCCCTGAAGTATGGTATAACGCAGTTGTTTGGTACTTGTCACATTTCTGGAATTATGACTTTCCCTTGTTAGACTGGGAGCTCCTGGAGGCCAAGGATTACTATTCATGTTTTCATTCCCAGTGCTAGCAGTGTCTGATACCTGCACCCATGTTTGGATAAACACAAGTGAATTAATGTATGATTTGGCTCATGCGACCTGAATGCAAGGTATATAAGGAAGCATAACTGGATATCGGGGGATTGGTAGATGTGGTCACGTCTTAGAAGAGCTAGAATGTAAATTCAATAATTTATTCCTCAGATTGTCTCTGAAAAAGAAAGTAACACCATTAGAATATGACTTAGGTGAATAATTTTGGCAGAAAAGTAAAAAACAACTACCTGCATACACATTCCTGGGCCTGTGCTTTCACAAGCCTGGACGGAAGTTCTGCCAAATGTCTTCTACAATCTCTTTCTATCACCTTGCTCCACTTACCAGGCCTGTTTGTGTCTCAGTGCTATGCTTCTGTGTTTTCAGAGTGTTTCTTCGTATTTTCTTTTTGAGCTCCTGTAGCTAACAACTCAACGGTATCTTTGAACCAACAGGGAAATGTTATTCAGGGTTCAATGCCAACGGAGAGCCTGGCTTTGCCTGGGCCGTTCTAGCAGGCTGACTTTCCTGCAGGCCACATGACGATGACCCAGCAGTACAAGAGTTCAGATCAGAATCTTTAATGCACTTTGGTATTGAATTTAAATACACAGTTTTTAATTTAAATATTCCTATCTTAGAGGAGCTTTAAGAAGCCCCATTAAGATATTAGGTCATTTAAGCATTGTAAAGGAAATAATAGGTATTTCAGGAGAAAATTAAAAGTGATGCTTTCCTTTATGAAGGCTATTTTCCTTTCTTTGGCATTCTTCCAGTGTGAATTATCTGTGCCAGCCTGAGGCCAGTTTTATGTGCCATGAAACAGAAGCAAACTCACCCAAGACCCAAGGGCACAGCTGAGGGTGAAATGAGAATCTCACCATAATACCAGGACATGAAGGCCCTACGCTGCCCAGTAAATATCAGCCTAGTGGATGGAGGAAATTGACACAGCCCAAACTTCTACTGGAACCTCTATGAGGAGGACATAGAAGAGGCACTGGCTGTAGAATTAAGAAAATCTAAAAATCTAAGTAGAAACCCCAGTCCTGCCATGTATCAAGTATTCTGGGTCTTTGGGCAGTTTCCAACCCTTTCTGATTCCTGGTTTTCTCATATGTGAAAATGAGGATAATAAAATATTTTACAAGGTTATCCTACAAGGGAATATATATATAAAAGTACCTTGTGAACTACAAAGTGGTATGTAAATAAAAGGGGTGATTATAAATATATTCACTGTATCTTATTATCTTGCACTATATTATAGGAGTTTCTGAGAATGCTTTTCCCCCCTTGAGACTGTGCCTAAACCCATGCTGAAAATCTTATCCAGAGCCACGCTAATGATGCATTTTTACAGTAAAATAAAAGAGAGAATATTGGAAAATGGCACCATTCTAGAAACTCCTTACAGGGTCTGGCATTGTGCCGTTACCTTGACGAGTGCTGGTGGGGTTGGAGGCACATGGAGCTAGATGAAGGAGTCACTTTTCTTGACCACCTGGTGTTCCCTCTAGACACTGTGCTGGAGGCCTTTCATATATTTAATTTTTGTAGTAGTCCCAGAGAAGGGACATTTGCTGTACTTTATAGGTGAGGAATCTGAAAGCACCAGAGAGGGTAAGTAAACCTCTCAAGACTACACAGCTAGCAAACTGAAGAAAAAAATGATTTTTAATGATTATTGTTCAATCCCTATCCTCTTTTTTAAGTGGTCGCCTTGCCGCCTGCCAACAGCAGTGGGGATATGTAAAATGTTAAAGATGAGTCAAGGGCGTCTATGTGGGAATTAATTCTGATTAGTTCCTTTCCATCTACCAGTTCTAATCTGACTTCTCTGGTTCTCCATTCAGTTTGACACTGCCCTTCAGATCCCAGAGGGATCCTGGAGCCCTCTGTGGACATGCTGATCACAAACAGGGGGTGTTTCACCGTACCTACCCTTTTCATAGACAGCTGCTAGTCTGGGCTTGTCCTTGTCCAAAAACAACTTTCTGAAACACACTGACATTCCTCAGCACCGGTCTGCATTTGTGCAGAAGAAAGTAGGTAAGAAACCAAGTGTCTGCTTGGGGGAGAATAAGGGAGGCAATTTCTTACTTTCAGTGATCACTATGTTTCCATAAGGAGTGGGATGACCTTCTCTCAGAAAGGTTATGGAATCATTATTAGAGATGGTCAGAGCTGACTAGACACTGGATTAATGGGGATTTGGTAGATTTCTATAAAGAGCACTTGAACACAGAATTCATGGGCCAACACAAAGACATTTCAAACTTCAGAGACTATGTACTCAGAAAGTTTCTGACTTCAGGAAGCTAACGTCGGTTACCATCAGTGTGCCAAGTGGTGGCGCTTCTGTTTCCTCTTCTCCCACAGTCTGAGTATGGTGTCAGATATGGATACAGTTTGTTCCAGCACGTCCTCATAGGGAACAAATGCTTTTTTGCTTTTATTAAGCTTCTGTTTGCAGATTCTTCCCTGGTTGCCTCCACTCTCCACCTTATTTGGAAAACATTGCTTTCTCCCTACTTTTTTTTTTTTGCATCAAGCTAATGTATTCATCATGGCGTGGGAAGCTGTGAGATCGCAGGTCAGGCTCAACCTCCAACTATAACAGTCTTCATGGGGCAGCTGGACCCTCCAGGGTGAAACTGAGTTGTAAAAGAGCTTGTGATTGTGTCTTGGGATGCCAGTGATACTCAAGTGATTATTTAGTTCATTGTGTCTTAGTTGGAAAGACTGCATTTCCCTCCATGCTGAAATCTAAGGAATCCTCAAGCATTTTTCACTGTGTTTTGTTTTGTTTCTCTGATCTGAAATAGAAACCAAGCCCTCTTCCTCTTAGGCTGCTTGGCCAACAGCAATGTTGTTTCTTTGCTTTGGATTGGAATTTATCAACTCATGTGACCACACTGGATGGCTCTTACTTACTATACTGGTGAAGAAAACTGGGCAGAGAAAGTATGACTTAGTGCAGTATCACAGAAAAAACTCACCCCCTCTCTTTCTCTCTCTCTGGTATACATACACACATATGTATCTTATTTATATATGTGCATATATCATCTCTGGTCATATTTCTCTATAAACTTCCATCATTCATTGTGTGTGTGCTATAGGCAAGCCCTGTGCTAGGGCAGTTACACAGTCTCTGCCCCCACTAGTTTCAGTGCAGTGGGGAAAACAGATATACGAAAAGGTGATTGTAGTGCAGTGGTGTGGAGGGACCCAAGGAATAATGAGGTCACTGAGGAAAGAGAGGGTGTGTGTGTATGTGTGTGTGTGTTAATGGAAAGAGGGGGTGGAGTTTGGGTTATAAGGAATTGGCTCACATAATTACAGAGTCTGGAAAGTCCCATGATCTGCCATTTGCTAGCTGGAGTCCCAGGAAAGCGGGTGGCAGTTGGTGTAGCTCTAAACTGAGTCCAAAGGCCTGAGAACCAAGATCACCAATGATAGGAATCCAAGGACAGGAGAAGACCGGAGTACCTGCCTCTCTCCTGCAGTCAAACAGTGACAGAGAATTCTCCCTTTCTCTCTCTCTCTCTCTCTTTTTTTTGTTGTTGTTTTAAAAAAAGGGTTGGCAGTGGAGTGGATGAAACCCGCCTATATTAGGAAGGGCAGTCAGCTTTATTCAGCCTACTGATTCAAATTCTAATCCCTTCCAGAAACATCCTTACAGACATACCTAGAAATAAGCTTTAACCAGATAGCTGGGCACACTGTGGCCCAGTCATGTTGACACATAAAATTAACCATCACAGCAAGCCAAAGAAGGGAGAGATGGGTAAAATATTGAAAGGGTTCCTGGGTTAGTCAAGCCACCTCATTTTACAAGTAAAGCCTTTTGCTTTACTTGTAAAATGAGGCTTTGTTCTGTAGTTTTCATACTTTCTGCTTCCTCTGTGATTATTTACCTGAGGAGAGAAAGATGAAAGGGCAAGGAGGAAGATATAACTAATAGGAAAGGCATCCTTTTGGGTCCTGGATGGAGTCTGAATTTTATAAGATTGTAGGTCTGGGTGAACTGTAGGAAAAGTGTTGTCTTGCCCCTCCTTTTGCTTCTTCCCAGGGCCCAGAGGTCAGGACCCTGTCCACCTTGACTCTGGCCGGCCCTGCCTCTAGATCTACACTGACCAGAATGTCGGCCACTAGTCTTGGGCAGCCAGGGAACACCCACTATGTGGCTAGACACAACTGAGATGTGCTGTACGTGTAAATACACACATGATTTCAACGCCTTAGCGCGCACACACACAAGGAACATAAAATAGTTCATTAATAATTGTTTACACTGATGACCAGTTGGAATGAAAGTATTTGGGATATATTGGGTTAAGTAAAGTATATTAGTAAAATTCCACCTCTTTTTACCTTTTTCAATGTGGCTGCTAGAAAATTTTTAATCCTGTCCATAGCTTGCCTTCTGTTTCTTTTGCACAGCAGTGCTCTAGGCCATCCGTCTCAGGCCCTTGGCCACACAGTCCACCCCAGATTCATCTCGCACCTGCTGCCCTACTGCCCTCTAGTTCTCCGGGCTGGGACAAGCCGCTGCCCGGCCCTATTCCTGCCACACTTCACTGGCCAAATCCTCAGGCCCTCCATGCTACTCCTGCTCTGTGCCTTGCAGCTCAGTTGAGGATGGCAGAAGGTGATCTGGGATTGGGACCAGAGCCACCTTGAGCCCAGACTCTGCCACTGATTAGCCACTTAACCTTGGGAAGGTCAGTGCACCATTTTGAATGTTGGAATCCCCCAGTTTAAAATAGAAGTAACAGTAATAACTCACCTATCTCATTGGGTACTCTCAAGATAAAAATCAAAAAGAGTTAGTCCATATGAATGTGCTTTGTAAATAACAATGGCATGCATGTGTAATATTGCCATAACAATAATTATGTTTTCATTTTTATGTCATAGTCTTTAGCCCCTGCTTCTAACTCTCCAATCTTACACTGTGTGAAGGTTCCCCTCATTGGGTGTCTGGTCATTTGTAGAAAGGGCACTGCTGCAGGTCTTAGAGTTTATGGCAGGTACAGGATGTTGTGATGTAGAGAACCTAAGTTTCGGAAATACCAGCTGACTGCTGGAACCACAGCTAGGCCTCTCTCTGGGCTGTCCCCAGAGTGGCTGGGGTAGGTGGTGTTCCTGGTGATATGGACACTCTAGTCTCCTCAGATGTCACTGGAGGTGGTCTCATCTAAGTTGGTGTGTTGTATCATGGCCCTTGAGGTGTGGACCACGTTTGGGACCTTCTTACACTGTGTACCAGACAGCTGATGAGGGCTGGTAAAGGGACTTCCTCCACAGGTCATGGTAGTGCTCAGCAAGGATGTTCTGGGTACCTGCAGCACCTTCCTCCCCACCAACCTGAAGCTCTGCCTCTCAGAGCACTAGGCAACATCCCCAAGGAACTGCTGCTATACCCTATCTAGCTTCACCACTACTGGGGACCACTCCCCAATACAGAAGGGCCCTCTCGAGCTGGGAGCAGACTTGGCCTGGGGCCTCAGGCTAGTGAAGAACAGGCCCTGGCCCACAGAGATCCTGGAGGGAGGGAAAGACAGAGGGCCACACACCCATTTTTGATTTGACATTTCCACAACACTTTGAAGTAAGTGTTTCTGTAGCCTAGTTTGCAGATGACTAAGTGGAAGTTCCTAGTGGTTGAGTGATGTCCCCTGGGTCGTCCATAAGGTGGGAAGCAGGGATTTTGAATGAGAACTTCTCCCTCCTCCCAACATGTCATGTTCTGTCTGATAGGATGAGAGGAGAAAAAAAAACTTGCTTTATTGAGTAGTTGTGGCATGACTTCCACCCCTCTGGATGCCGCAGCCTTTGGGTGAAGGTAGGCCTCCAGACCATCCTGGGGTCCCCCCAGTTCCCAGCAGTTTAGCACTTGAGAGGCCTCAGCTCCTTCCTGCAAAAGACCCCTCGCTGGAGAGCCTAAACGGACCTTGAGTGTTTTCATTGACTTTTTTGATCTTCCAACTCAAGTTAAAAGCATCATTTTGCTTTGCTGTCAGTCAATTTCACTTTTGTGAGAATTTTAAAGATGTTATAAGCCCCTAAGGTGACAGTCGCAGCCTGATGCTGTCACGCTGAGCTGTGTCATATTGAATTCTGTCACTGAAGAGAAACAAAATGAAATGCACCCAGGTGTAAAATTCCAGGCCTTGTTCATTCTTATCAATACCGGATTAAAATGGCAGAGTCTAATATTATGAAATTGATGTGATGAAGATTGATGTTTAAACTTTAATGGGCTGGTAGTAAAATGTATCCTTTGTATATTCATGTATTCATATACATGCACATACATGCACAGAGAGCGAAAACTGTATCTTTTGGCCCCAGTTTTTAATTTAAGCTGTTTTCCTTTGGTAATCAGTCTCACTACCTGTTAAAATGTAAATACTCTTTCTTTGCCCTTCTTTTGAAACCCAGTGCATTTGATTGTAACCACATGGTGTTTTTATCAAATTCACCGAAGCCTATTGGCTTGAGATGAATTTTTATCTGTGTGTATTATGTGTGTGCTTAGGTACATTTTCTTATAGCCTTCCTAGAAATTTAGATTATTTTTTGAGACAGCAAGTTGACAAATGAGGTCTTTGGTACACCACTGAGGAGACACAGCAGTCTAGGAGATGTGAGGGTTTCATAATATCTACGAGGAAATCACTACCCCTTAATCTCCATGCCCCCCAACAAGGGGGACATGCAAGCTCCTGCTGACTTTACCTACCAGGACATGGGCAGCAGTGTTTTATTTATTGTTCTGGAGTTCTATCATTATTCAGTAAGATGGTTCATTTTCAGGAGTTTTATGGCAGGATAATATTAAATGACTGTCCTGTCTTAATGTCATGTTCAGGTACGGTTTTGGTTATGTTTTAACATCATAGTGATAGACATTATTCTCTAAAGTATTAATAGAACTTTTATGTCTTTAAATCACACCATAGTGATGACTGTAGCAACACAATGCTTATTAATATTAATACTAGCGCTAATGAGAGCAGCTGCCACAGGTCAAGTTTTTAAAGCACCAGTTCAGACAGTTGTTCTGCCTTCCCATTTAATCTTCACAATAATCCTGGAAGTTAGACATTGTTATCTCAGTTTTCTTAATGAGGAAATGGAGGTTTAAAGAGGTGAAGTCGTTGGATTAAAGCCACACCGTTTGTAAGAAGCTCAACTGAGATTCAGTTTAGGTGTTGTTAGTCCAAACTGTGAGATTTTTCTATAATCACATAAGTACCTATTTTTTTAAAAGATTTTATTTATTTATTTTTAGAGAGGGGAGGGAGGGGGGAGAGAGAGAGAGAAACATCAATGTGCGGTTGCTGGGGGACATGGCCTGCAACCCAGGCATGTGCCCTGACTGGGAATCGAACCTGCGATGCCTGGTTCGCAGCCCGTGCTCAATCCACTGAGCTATGCCAGCCAGGGCATAAGTACCTATTTTTAAAAATAAAATTGTGTTATGTTTGTATTAAAGTTGACCAGGTAGGCTGAGAGAGCGCCTGGTGCATGTTCGGGGAACGTCGAGGAGGTAAGTGTTGGGACCGGAGGAAAGGAACGATGGAGAGCCACTGAATAAAATTGTAAGGGGGCAACAGTGTGGGAGCCAGGCATTACGTACATCGGTTCTTTCCACTTTGCAGTTGCTGGTTATCCAGTAAGAGTAGTCAAAGTTCAAGAGCAGATTAAGGTCAAATAAAACAGCAAAATGTTAGCTGTCAGATCTCCTCAGCTCAGTGATGGGAGATGTGAGTTATGTTACAGGGTGGTCCCCTTAGCTCACAAACCGAAGGCGTTGAGTGAAACTGAAGCTGACCGTCAGGCATCCATCCTTCCTTGTGATTAGGTAAAGGGCATTGTTGACAGCAATGAGCACACCCTTCAGTAGGGAGCCAGTTTCAACAGAAGCTTTCACCACTGCACATACCCTTGCCAGGTACAAACTTTCCTCAATTCATGGAACTGTCTTTGCAGCCTAGGGAGAGCACGTGTTTGAGCAGGAAAAAAACACAACGTAATTAAGTACATGGATTGGGCCCTGACCACTGCAGCTCAGTTGGTTGGATGTTGTCCTGCAGACCAAAAGGTCAAGGGTTCTATTCCCAGTCGGGGCACATGCCTAGGTTGCAGGTTTGATCCTGGTCAGGGCATGTACAAGAGGCAACCAATCAACTTTTCTCTCTTCTCTCTCTCTCTCCTGCCCTACCCTCTCTCTTAAAAATAAAAGAGAAATCAATAAACATATCCTTGGGTGAGAATTTTAAAAAATAAATAAAATAAAGTATATGAATCAGACTTTTCTAAATTTTGCTTTAAAATAGTGGCGTTCAGTAAATGTTGCTCAGGAGAATAAAAACCCAGCCCAGGATATCAAGTGCAATAATGTCACTTCCATGGTGCATCACCATCCTTCATGGCGTCCCTTCTCTTCTTGCCTCCCCTCAGTTCATTCTGTTGTTTACCTGCCAGTCACTTACTCATTGCTCTGTCCAGTAAGCCTGCCTGCAACCCTCACTTTGTGCCAGGCACTGCGCAGTGTGCTGGGCACAGGAGAGTAAGTCTGGAAGGGCTCTGCCGTTTCTGGAGGAACGAGCTGTTGCATTGTATTCCCCACGTGGACCCAGCAACACGCTGTGGCACTGTGCATTTGTCTCCAAAACCTCTAGTGGACTTAAAATTCCTTGTAGCCTTGCCTGAACATACCCGTTATGATTCTCCAGGTTTCTGTTTCACAGTTTAGCATACAAAATAGACAAGGCTTTATAATCAAACAACCCTAATTTAAGTCTCAATTTTTGCCATATTTGAATTCTCAGTTTTTATCTCTTCATTCCTCTAGGCCTGAGTTTTCTTATTTAAAAAATGGGGATGAAAATTAATACATAGGGATATCATGAAAACTAGGAAAGCAAAATGCAGTGTAATCTCTTGTCACAGTATATGGCCTTTGTAAACATTTATCACGTGTCAAATACTGTTCTGGGTGCTTCATCTACGGAAATGGCTGAGGTGCGGGTGGTTTTCATACAATGCTATATGTGAACCATGTTAGAGAAGCTGAGCAAAGAGATTGCCACTGAAGGCTGAGAAGGGATAGGCCAGGTGAGAGGCCCCGGGCGGGTGTTGTTCCTGCGAAGGGAGCAGTGTGACCCGTGGATCTGAACAAGAGAGCTCAGGGAGTAGTAGGACAGAGGCTGCCAGGCTTCTCCATATCCCTTGGTCTCTGCCATTCCAGTGCCCACGGTCCATTGTGGCATTTCTGTGCCGAGTTTTCCAGACCTGAGGAAGGCCATTCTGCTGATCGCATTGTTGACTTCCCTCAGGAACAGCCCTTAACTGGGAGTTAGTGTGTAAATACCCCGTCAGGTCCTTCACCCTCTGGGTGGCCTAAGTGAAGTTGTGTGTTTTATTATACTTTCGTGAGCTCCCTGGGCTCTGGTCTAATAATGCACCTCTTGTTGGCTGCCTTTTGTCCCATATATTACATCCCCATTCCTTTGACAGTGTTGCTTGCATCTCTGAAGTCAGTCCTTGCACTGAAATTCTTATTTCAGGGCTGGCTTTGGTTAAACTCAAAATAAGACAAGGAGTATTTTTCCAGTGTAGCTCCCAAGAAGGTCATGTGACTATTTTAAGGTCTTTAACTGTAGACCCTTTCATATGACCTGACAAATCTGCCATCGACTTGTTTTGAACTGTGGCTTTATTAAATTTTTAAGAACCAAGCCCTTTAAGATATAAATACATTGTCCACCCCAAGCCTTGAAGCCTTGCCAGAGGAAATAAATATCTAGCAAAGGCAGGTTAAGTTCTATTTGGAAAGAGAGAGGCTATAAATTAATTATTTAAATTGTTTTTTAAATGTCTCTTTCTGCTTTTCCTTTGGGGGCAACTCATAAACTGAAGAGTTCAGAGTTTCATCATCTGCATTTCTATGATGTCTGGAGCAAAAATGATCTTTGTTAACAATAAAAATCAGTGTGGCTATTATTAGGGGGTTCAGCATGTGTCCAACATCAGACACAAAGCCTGGCGCTTGTCTGTTACAATGTCCTACCTGACACATAAGACTCCCCAGCTGAAGGAGGGTTTAAATTCAGGTCTTTCTGTCTTCAGAACACCTGTGTGTTAACCCTGTTTCTATGTGCTGGCTATTGAGAGAGTCCTTTGCTTGGGGTTTGGTTCTGATCAGTAGACATGGCCTTCAGAAGAACCAAAACAAGGATTGTGGACATTTACATGTGGCTTTAGAAGCAAGAGAAACTGTAGAATTCAGACCTGAGCTTCCACCCCATTTTTTGAGGCAAATTAAGAACTCCAAGTCACAGCCTGGCACACGATGGTACTAATTTGTCTACCAAGAGGGACAGCAAATGGGAAATGACAGACCTGTGGGAGGAGACACATGGACCCTGAGAGTTTGACTTAAATACAAAGGAGAGGCAAAAATAAGCCCCTTGGTGTTGAAGTTTTTTTTGTTTTGTTTTGGTAGAATCTTAGACTGTTCCCATACAGATCTCAACAAGGAGACAGAGTGAGGAATTTGCGGACGTGGAAATAGAACCTCCACCCTTTGACTTCCAAGTTCAGTGCTGTCTGGTAGATGGAGGTGTCATTCATCCTGCAAGTGGGGGAGGAGGGTGGCTGATGAAAGAGATCATCCCCTGAAGCTTAGTGTCTAGTTGTAATTGCCGAGCATCTCTTTCCCTCCCTCTGCCTTCTCCTCTCTCCCTCCCTCATCCTTCTCCCCCATAGTCTTTCTAACAAACTCTTAGTTACCTAAATTACTGAACGAAGCCAGCTCCCTGCTAACCCCTTTGCACTTCAATTAACGACTTATTCAAATATGTTCCCTGCTCCAGCATCATCAGCACTAAATAGCACATAAGCACTTTTGCAGCACTTAATGTAAACTTGTTGAAAAATGTACATTATTTTTCATTGACTTGAAATTGGGTAAATGCTCACTGAAAAGAATAAAGTGAATTGATATTGGAGAGAGCATTAAAAGAAAGAGAGAGAGAGAGAAGAGCCAATAAAGGCATGTGGTTTCTAAATGTAGATCCACTAATTGCTCTTTGTGGCAGCCATTCGGTCCGCACTGTTTAAATGTACTTGGAGATGTTGTACATATTAATGGAATTAGGTTTGGGAAGCCAGCATGCTACAGATGCAAATTGTAGTGGAAAGGCATCCACTTTGAGATCAGGCAATCTCAGCTAGGCTAGTTAATAGTGTGACCCTGAGCAAGGGACTGTGCGTCTCTCAGACTTAGTTTTCTCATCTGTAAGACAAGAGAACTCTTCTGTGATGGTTGTGAAAATTAGATGAGATCAGGTATTAATGCATCCTGCAGTCTCTGACATGTGGTTGATGATCAATCACTCTTAGTTCTGTTTTCAGGTAAGAAAAGCTGTTGGTTTCACAATGAGAAGACTGACTATGGGGCTCTGATGGGAAGAACTTCGGTACCCCATCCCCTGCTTGCCCCTTAATTAAGCATAGAGAGGGTGGAGACCACGCCTCTTTCTTTCACTGCTCTGTACTCTATACTGAGCCCATTGAAGGTGCACAATAGATATTTATTGGAAAGAATAATGAGTGACATTAGGCTGAGCCGGCCAATCACTGTTGAGGCAGGACTGCCGGGAAACCCAATCTGTGGGAGGTTTGGGTTTCCGGTGCTCGTGGGGACCCTGTCTCTCATTAGGTGGTCTCACAAATCCCCCTTCGTGTTGAGTGCAGGTGAGCTTTTCCCCTGGTGCTTTAGGATAGCTGAGGAGCACTGCAATACTGTGCAAATACACAAGGGGTTCCAATGCTTCAGAAAGGAGCCCCTTTCTCTGAAATTCCATTAGCACCCCAAAGTGGGTGTGCTTCAATTTCTCACAAAGCAACCTTATTTTCCAAAGGTGAGAGGCTCACACGAGAAATTTTTTCAACCATCTTTTTTTCTTTGCAGTGTAAGCTCTTTAAAATTAGTGTTGCGTTTTGTATTTTAATTGGGGTGGGTGTTGAAGAATGCTTGCCGTTTTTCACAGCCCTTTAGGCATGGATCTGATCACAGTGAGCAAACGACTGCTTTTGTCATCATAAATGACAGGGATAAATAATGCGTCAGACTTCATCATAAATGCTAATTCAGCTTACATTTGTTGCTTGCCTGTTCTATGAACTACTGTACGTACATTTTATCTAATCCTCAAGGCAATTCCACCAAAGCCTTTATTATGATTTTCACCATACTTATAGAGAAACTGAGGCTTTAGGAAGCTGAGATGACTTCCCTAAGGTCATGTCATCAAATAAGTGCCCAGGCCATGAGTCAGACTCCAGTGACTATAAATCTGTGTCTTTCCCCTTAACGTTCCAGATCTGGATCGAGTGCCAACCTGCTAGACCCACTGGCACCAGCACATTGCACTTTTCTAGACTGCTGTTTTCCCTTCTTGTCCTGTGGAACCACAGGGCTGTGGAGGTGCCTCATGAGTGGGAGAGCAAGAGGGAGCATGAGAGAATGGCAGCTGGTGTTTGCCACTCCCATTTCAAAAGAACTTTCTTTTTTATCTTTTTTAGATTTTTGGATTTCCAAATACTATTTAATTTGAAAAAAAAATGCTGGTATCTTCTTATAAGTACTGCCCTAAAAAGAGGTTGAGCCAAATCTAACAAGGTATGCCTCCTCGCCGACCTCAGTTTTCCAAAACTAGAACAGGTTGTGTAATGTCCTTCAAGGAAATAGGTATTGAGAGACATAGAAGATGAAAAATGCACAAGTATGGGCTTGGGTTGGAATGGAGAATCACTCATGAGTCCTTTTTCAGTTGCCAAGTAAAGATCGTACAAGAATCCCCATTGGTGAATTTATTCTTGGTCAGTTTGGTTTCAAGGCTGACCCACTTGGTCTTCTAGCTGCCACTACCACTCACATGTGCCATTGAGAGGAGCAATGTGGGTGGCATGGTGACAGCCATTCTCATGGGCAACTGGTTCCCACCTCACCAAGACAAGCTTCCTGTCTCAGGCAGTGAGTACCAGTTCAGCTTACTCACACACTTGTGCATCAAGTCCCACACTTCATTTTCCTTGCCCTCAGGGACCCTGTAGTCTAGTATGAAGAGATAGATGTACAAGTAAAGCTTAATGGAGGAGCAGAGAAAGCAGAGAGGGAAATGACAAGTGCTATGAAACTCACAGAATTAACAAGAGTTTAGCTAGTGGACAAAGAATGAAGGGATCTTTCTGTTAGATTGTTCAACATTTGAAGATGTGGGAAATTGTGGGGCAGTTCTTCTGTGTGGCTATGGTGGGGACAGGGGGTGATGCTCATTCTCATGTCCCTTGGTACCCACTGTTTCCTGTGCGTCAATACATCTCTGCATTACTACCTCAACTTGGTCTTCCAGATTTCATTCACCTGCTCAGATCTCAACTAACAGTGGTCTATGTAGGTTCCCTTTGCATCAAGAGTCCCTATTTTGGGACTTGTGCTTGAATTGTCTGTCTTCCCTTGTCCTACTGGAAGATCTTTGTAAGCAAGGACTGTGTATGTATGTTCATTACCAGAGAAAAAATGAATGATAGAAGGCATGCTGCAAAGCTGTTAAATTCAGATAGTGTCCCTTGACATTGGACTTCATCCTGAAAGCACAGTCTCCCTCTGAACTTACAAAAGTAGGGGAATTACATGACCTGATTCGCACGCCAACAAAAAGCTATCCTCATCAAAAATGCAGGAAAATAAAAAGATGTAAGGCCACATTTTCAAAGGAGTTAGCCTGACCCCCATGTATTTTTTGTGTATGCAAAATGTATTTTTTCGCACCTGCAAGCACAGTCTCTATGAGCCAGCTATAGCCTCCGAATTGCCAAAGCTTTAAAAAAAAATCTGCCTCTCAAATTCAGCACAGAAACCCAGTAATGAAATAAGGATGGGGTGGAGGGCTGCCTGAAACTATTTATAGGCATATTGGGGGAGATAATTACTACCTTGCAGCTTGTTCTGAAGTACCTCTGCTTGGCAGAAATATGAGAACCACACAACAGAGATTGAAGGGAATCCATAAAAATGGCAGATTACTTGAATTTGTGACAATGGCAGCTTGTTTGAACACCTTTCTTTTCCTTAACCTATTTCTAAAATCAGTCTGTATAAGTTGCTTTGGAAATTTCAACTGCATTCATTCATTCATGCCTTCGTCTTTCGTCTGAACTCGTTGAGCACCTGCCAGGTTTCAGGCTCTGTGCTGTGCTCTACAGATTTAGGAGTGAACACAAAGACTCTTCTCGTAGATCTTCTAATTGAGTATGAAAGACAGCCAGCTAATGATCATTCAAATAATTAATTACACAAATACTCTATTATTATTAAAATGTTATTGCAATTGCATAATAATTACAATAATTACTCTTGTGGTAAGAGTTCTGGGAGAATATGCCACATTCCCCTGGAAAGGAAGTTTCCATGAGGGCAGGGAGTTTTGTCTGTTTTGTTCATGCTGAATTCCCAGTTCCTGCAACAGTCCTGGCATGCATTTTCGGCAGGAATTTTGAAACATAGGGTGCACTATAAGAGCATGTAGGGGAGGACCCTTCTCCCCTTGGCATAGTCAAGTCCAGGAAAGTGGACTTTTTCAGAGAAGTGTCATTTAAGGTGAGACTAGAAGGGTGACTAGGAATCAATGGATTAAGAAGGGATACAAGCAGGGAACTGAGAGTGTTCTGGGAAAGAGTTTGAGAGAAACCCACAGAAAGAGCTGTGAGACCTTGAGGCACTGAGAGAAGGCTATCATTTCAAAGAAGTGTAGGGTGATCCTGGAGATGGAGGCAGAAGCCAGATCACATGGGATGTAGGAGGTTATGTCCAACATGCAAAAGAAGCACTGAAAGGGTTCTGATCTGGGTTAGTCCTGCAGATGGAACTCAGAAAGCTCTCATTGTGTGCAGTGAGTCTGGCTCCTTTGAAGTTGATGGATAATGTCATTTAGCAAAGATCATAGATATACTGACACACCTAAGGTTCTGGAGAGCATGGCTGGCACATAGTGAATGTTATTTGACTAGCGATGAATGAATGGATGCTTACTTATGCCTACCATGAATGTCTACTACGCACCAAGAAGGAAGGGGATTCCATTGACAAAGGTACAGAAATGTGATAGCAAGAGAGTCTCTTTGTAATCTTGTCAACGGCTTTGCAGAAGAAGCAGTGGCTTCTGGTTTAAGACCCAGTCCTTGCTATGCTTAGCTATGTGACCTTCAGAGAACCAGCTAAGCTCTCTGAATGAAATGTATGTGTCAGATTGTGCTGTGGGAAATAGCAGCCTCACATTTGAACCCAGGTGCTCTGCCTCCAGGCCACGTAGCACCACTAAATAACACACAGCACCAAGATCAGCATTTTATTCTTTTGTGAGATGAATCATCAATGAACACATCCCCTCTCCATCAACAGACTAAATTGCATGTTACGTGTGTGCTGAGACCATGTTGGTTTTTACCCCCTATGCCTAGAACAGTGTCTAGCACATAGTGTGCATTCAATAAAGATATGCTGAATGAATGCTTTCTAGTAGCTTAAACATACTGTTTGATAGTAACAATTGACCTCAGGCCAGAGTGCAGCCAAACGACAACTGTGACAGGGCTAAAAAAAAAGCCAGGAGCATGGTCACCAGAAATTTCCTATGTGTTAGGGGATAGACAGAGGTAGACTTCCTTGCTTAGTTGTTCTGATGGTCTAATTTGAAATAAGAACTTGATTAAATGAAGTATTGATTCACATGGTCCTCTTAGAACTATAGCATTGATAGTGATGACCACCCAGAGACCAAGACCATTGGTCCCCTGCCCATATGTTGCAGCTGTGCCCACAGGTTCCATGGGCTTGGGTGGCCTGCCCATGGTTAATGGCAGAGATAGGACTAGAACCCCAGCTATTGGTTCGGGAAATAAAGTGATGGTCTATCGTGCTCAGCAGTTTTAGATCTACTGTTTTAGTTTGTGCTCATCTGTTTTTTTCAGTTTTTAGACTTTGACTGATTTGGAGGTCAGTTAGGTAATTGACATGGGGATTGATAGGAGAGTAAGACACAGCACCAAGGCTTCTCTGCTGGTTCTCATTTGTTATGCACCTTCTCAGGTGATTGAAGCGATCACATCCTTCGCCTGCTTGAAACCCTCTCACTTGCTGCTTACTTCCTACAGGAAGATGCTGCAGGTTCTCACTCCTGCCTCATTGCCAGCTGTGCCTGGTTTGTAGCATCCCTACTGACCTCAGTTGTACCCCATGCCATGCCTTTATTCTTGCTTCCCTTCCCTCTGGTCTCCCCAGGCTTACAGACTCCTGCTCAGATGGTACAACTCAGTACTGACATCATCTGCTCTGGGAAGCCTTCCTTGAATTCCACTCCCCAAGCTTTTCAAGCTAATATCCTATCTTCCTTCCTTCATACCACATGGTGCTTAAATTGGGATAATATCTGCTGTGAGTTTCTTGAGAGAAGTTTTGGCCTGGATAATTCTGGGACGTCAGTTGATTTTGGTATATTACTAGGCACGTAAGACATGTTTGTTCAAACATATAAATTAACTAATCTGTTAAAGGCAAAATTATAATTAGGTTTGTCTCATCTCTCTTTTCCTTCTCTTGGAGGCTCTTGAGATTAGTGGGCTTTCCCTGAGTCTGCTGCGCCTTTTTCCTCCTTGAGCCCTGGTGCTCCCCCTGACCAGATTCCCTCTCAGACTCTGTACTGCACTCAAGACGTCTGGAGTGGCCTGTGTCTGGCCTCTTGGCCTACTTTGAATTCCTCAATATACTGCCACTTATTAGTGCTTTATTTCTTAGTACTGGTCTCTAGACCATTTTTATGTGCACTTATGTCACTTATTCCTTAAAACCATGCTATGAAAGACTGGTCACTCTCCTCGTCTGATAGGCAAGGAAACGTGGGCTTGGAGACATGAGACTCTTTGACCCTAGGTCATAGAGCTAGTCAAGGAGCTGTAATTAGGCCTCTTACTTCTGAGTCCAAATCCCATCATCCCCCACTCCTTTTTTTACATTGCTGAATCTTCTGTAGCAACAGTTTTGTTCCCCAAACAACCACAGGTGCCCTGTCAATGACCCATGATTTCACTATAGTCAGAGTTGTTCTTGTACCAAGGAGATGTGGGAGAAATGATCCATACAAGTCCATGGTCCTCCTGCTTACTCACAGGTGGCATGGCTGCAGTTTCCTTTCCCCCGACAAGATGTACTTCCCCATAGTGGTGGCCTCTGGGCCATCAGGAGGCAAGCTAGCGCCACTACCCTCTAAGCCTTCAAGTGAAGGTGACAAGGCAAACCCTTCTCTCTAGGTGTTGGCACATCTTGCTGGAGCAGCCCTTGCAGGGCCTGTGCTGGCTGCACAAGGCAGTTTCCACTGCTCTGTTCGTTGCTGAAAAGCCCCCTATATATATGGATCTTTTACAAGGCATACATTAGTTAATCTGCCTTTTAAACAATACTGGTAGTTAGCCTTGGCTGGTGTGGCTCAGTGGATTGAGTGTCATCCTGCAAACCAAAAGGTCACTGGTTCGATTCCCAGTCAGGGCACAAGCCTGGGTTGCAGGCCAGTCCTCCATGTGGGGGTGCATGAGAAGTGAACAATCAATGTATCTCTAATACATCAATGTTTCTCTTCCTCTCTTTCTCCCTCCCTTACCCTCTCTCTCTAGAAATAAATAAATAAAATAAAAAATACTGGTAGTTAGAATTCTTACTTTGCCAAGGGAGGAAGTTACTAAAAGCTGCAGGAGCCCCATTCTTCTTTGGAGTCCATTTCAGAAGGGACTTCTTAACAAGGCAAGCAGGAAGCTACCCGGAGGGCTGGGTGGAGACCCAGGTTGCCTAGTGGTTTCCAACCCAAGTGCCAGTCCTCACTAAGTGTAACCTTAGAAAATCTGTCCCTTTCCCCAGCCTCACTTTCCCTGTCTGTACAGTTCTCATGTCTCCTCCACACAGCTGCCAGAAGCTTTTTCTTCCAAAACCTTCATAAGACCAATGCCCTAATCCCCTTCTTGGGGCTCCTGTGGTGCACATAACTCATTGCAGGGTACTGACCTTGACAGGCAGACCCTTGGGAACTGGGCCTTAATGGATGCTCCTGTCTTATTCTGCACCCCACAAACCCCCAGCACCCCATGCTTCCCTCCATCCTCCCACATGCCCTGCTTTTTCGTAGTTCAGCGCCTCCACCTACTGGATCTTCTGTCTCACCTATGCCTCTCTTCTCTTTCTACTTTGAAATACCTCATTCCTCCTTCAGATTCCAGCCAACAGGTCAGTTCCTCTAGAAAGCCTTCATTCATCCTCCCAGGAGAAGTCAATGCTTAACGTGTGAGCGCGTGTGCACAGATGGGCGGGGTGCGTTCCAAGGAGAAGCAGAGAGCATGCAAAGGTAAAAGAGGTTAGGGTACTTGGGGAGCTGAAAGAAGCTTATGGTCCTGGTATGTAGTGAGTGTAATAGGAGATGAGTCTCTAAACTTACAGTTTGGGGATTTTATTCTTAATAGAGTAGGGAGGTTTGAAGAGACTTTATTACATTCTATTTAATTGTCTTGCCTTAGGACCATGTCTGCCTTCCCTGCTGGACCGTGAATTCCGTGGGGACAGCATCAGTCCTTCAGCTCCACATTCACTACTCTGTAACGTGGCGAGTGTCCAGTAAATGTTTAGCATTTAGCAGAATAGATACAAGGCAGGGAGGGATATGTCAATTAACCCAAGCCTGCTAGAAGTTACTTACATCCTTCTCATTTCTTCCAGCTCATATTTAATAACCTTCCACAGGATTGGTGTAGGTTTGGCAGAGAAAGTTTATAGGAAAGGCAAGTTTTTATTTATTGTAGTTTATGTTTATTATATGCACTATATTCTCATTACTTTATGTGCAAAGACTGTTTCTTGTATGATATTCTTTGGGGAGATAATATGCAAAGAGATCTTCTATTTCATCTTTACTTACACCACTACAGTTTGCTAAATCATCACCTTCAAACCATAGTTTAATTTAATTCACTTTATTGCTTCCCAAAGCATTTTCTATGTGTAAGATTACATTCCCTGGGTTTTAGAAATAACTGACTCTAAATTACCTAAGTGGAGTTGAACAGGTGTTTTGTCCTCTTCCTTAGATAGGTGTTGTGTGCCTTTTGGTGTCTGTGTGTCTGTCTCTCCTGTTGGACTGATGCACCTTCCCGGCTTGAGAAGATGAATATAGTCAACGGGGACGTGAAACCGTGTCCTCTGATGAGTAGTTGGCGAATGTGGAAGTAGGTGAATCTGGTTCTAAAATCTGGCTCTACTAATTAACAGTGTGAGATCTTGAAGGAATTACTTAGTATACTAGAGCTTCAGTTTCCACATTTGTAAGATGGGGATAATTGGACGTAGTTCATGTTGTGATTTTAACATCAGGTTTTAAAAATAAATATATAAAGTGCTTGACAAAGTTCTAACACGCACTTGGGGCTAAAGAAACAGTAGCTGTTACTGTTGATTGTTAAAATGCTGCTTCTTGCCATGTGGCTTCAATCAAGTTACTGCACTTTTTGTGCCTCTATATCCTGGTCTCTAAAATGGGGATAGTGGTATCAGTCTATGTAATAGACTTGTTGTGTGGATCCAATAAGCCATACAAGAAGTATTTCGGAAGTGCTTCGGAAGTGCCTGGCATGTGGTAAATCCTCAGTAAATATCAGCTTCTGTTATTACTATTATCAGTTATCATGTATGGTTGCTCCTTGCTTTCACATGACAAATCAAAGTGAATTTTCAGGCTACATAAAGGCTAAGTTTTGCCCAAGCAAAAAGGACTTTATCAGACATTATTGATTCCTCACTTCCTGTAAAGGGGGCTAGCTCCATCAGAGGAAAGAATTGTATACACCTAAAATGTTAGTGGATTTCTGTTTTTTGTTTTTTGTTTTTTTTTTTGAACAAAGACTCAAAGAGGGAAAGGGGCTTTTCCAAAGCAACAAAGCATGTTAAAGGAAGAGCCATCTCTGACCATCATAGAATGGGATTGATTGCTCTTTGCTCTTTTATCAGCCATCAAAGCCTTCCCTTTTATCACTTGTCTTTGAGGCATCGGGAAAAGCATTGAACAATAAAATATCCAGCACTTACTGATGGTGCCAGGGGCTGTTCTAGGCACTTTACATGAAACAGCCCATTTAACCCTCATAACAACACTTTGAACTAAGAATTACTGTTACACCCATTTTACAGTTGAGGAGACAGGCACAGAGAGGTTAAGTAACTTGCCCAAGGCCATCTCAGTAACATCTGCTGGATCCAGGATTGGAACCCAAGTCTGGCTCAAGCAACCCTGCTCTCCACATTGTGGTTGGCAAGTTTCAGTCAAATGAATTTATTTGTGAAAACTGATTAATTCAATGATTATTTCAAAGAGGAAATTCAGAAGTCTTTCTAAAGTCCAAACAGAAAAAAATTGGTTGGCAGTTTCAAAAACACATGCAATAATGGAATGAGAAGCTTTTTACCAAG
Source organism: Tonatia bakeri (assembly GCA_004024845.1). Lineage (NCBI taxonomy): Eukaryota > Metazoa > Chordata > Mammalia > Chiroptera > Phyllostomidae > Tonatia > Tonatia bakeri. The sequence goes on along the minus strand of PVIA01006072.1, from coordinate 20,504 downwards.
GGCAGGCTCACCTGCCCTACCTCTACAGCACTGACCCTGCTGTGTCCCTCTGTGGAGAAGGGCTAGGAAGGCACCCATAAGGGCACTGCATGGTGCTGGTGGAGAACATGGAAAGGCAGAACTGTAGAAAGAAAAAGAAGTGGCCAAAGCACAGTGAGGAGGAGGATGCTGATGATGGTAGGGACAGCTCCACCTTCCTATGAGCTCTTCTGTGTGCCAGGCACTGACCTCAGTGTTTTCACGTAATTCTCTTTCATGGATGAGCAACCCTAGGTCTGGAGAGATTAAAATACTCACTCAAAGGCACATCTAGTACATGGAAGAGCTAGGATTTGAAGCCACATTTGTAGGCCCAGTGCCTGTACACTACGTGCTGCACTTTTAGTCACCATGCTGCCCTGCTGGTTTGACAGTGAGCGCGGTCTTTATTATCTATGGTTTTGGCTCTCGCAGTGCTGCCCTGTGGTTACAGGATGGTTTTCTGTTCAGTTTCACGTGCGTGCATCTTATCTTTTGATTCTCACAACAGCCCAGGGGGATAGCAGGGTTAGGGAATATCATCCATACATTGAAGATTAGGAAATTTGGCTCAGTGGCCTAAAGCAGAGTCACTGTCCCACAAGGACCAGTATCCTGTCCCCCTGCTCCACATCAGTGGTCCAGGCTTTTCAAATGTGTGCTCCAGTATTTTGATCAGGATCGAAAATGAATTTCCCACCATGGTTTTGGGGATATCTGTGGCATAGAACTTTTAGTGGAGCCCATTGAATGGTGATTGTAAAGCCCATTGAACTTTCTGTGAGCAAGGGAGAAGAAGGGGAAGATGAGGTTAAACCATCAACACGAAGGAGTACATGGGTCTTAGAGCTTTGCCTCAGGAATATCTAAGAGGGCAGTCAGAACAGTCCTCAAGAAACAAGATGGCGGTAGAGGAAGGACTAATGAACACTGAGACCCTGTATACACGGTTCAGTGATGGGGCTGTAATTATTTCAGACTTGTTCTGTTTTGAGCCTTGAAATCCACTTAAGTGTTCCCTACAGATTCTAAGATCTGGGAGTTTGCCACAGTACAAGGAAATTGCACCATACTGTGATGTCTCGTAGGTGCCAGCATCTCCATATCTCAGGTGAGAAAACCATGACCAGAAAGCTGATGGCTTTTGATAAAATGTAAAATCCTGAAGTAAAGAAGCCACAATCAGGTCCTCAATGGGGAACACTGATCTTCAAGTTTTATTTTATTTTTCTCATTAGCCTGCAGTTACTGTACTTGTGATTCCTGTTACCGTTCATTGGTATGCCAGCTAACAACTCACCAAATATGTACATAGTGGAATTATCTCACTTCATGCCCTTATGCGTCCCATGAGGTAGTGTAGCTTCCATGGATAGTTCCATTTTGCAGATGAAGTAGCTAAATCTCAAGCAAACTGAGGGACTTGCCCATTGACCTCTAGCAAATAAGTACATATTTATCTTCATATCTGAAGTCTTTAGATCAAATGCATAGTCCTTTATACCAGAATGACTTGTAAGTCCGCACGATCCCCAAATCTGCACTTTGAAAATTAAGTAAGGCATTGGAGGTCCTCCATGGGCAATGCAGCATGCCACCCCTAGGGGCCCCCAACAGAGTCCAGCTTTGATTTGCATGTGGTTCTGCTTCCCTGTTCTCTCCCTTGGGGCTGATCTCTGAGTGGTGGGTCTACATTGCTCTGTGCTTTTATCTTATGTCTGTTGGATTTGGGCAATAAAGTCTGCAAGGGGTGGAGCATTGAATTGCTGCCTGTTGGAGGAAAGTTTTGAAGAGGCATTTAAGAGAAGACACAGTAGTCTCAGGAGCTAATGGGTCTTTCTGAGATTCCCCCAGAGCTGGAGCTTTTTCCTGAGAACAATAACTAGAGAAATTTTAAGGTCTTGAAGACCTAGATACTGATCCTGGCTCTTCTTCTTTCTAGCTTTGTGACCTTGACCAGGTCACTTCACCTTGCTGTACCTCAGTTTCCTCATGTATAAATGTGGTTTACAAAGCCTGCTTTCATGCCCATTAGGAAGATTGAGTATGGTTATGCTTCTGGACTGGGAAGAAGTTTGCACATATTGTTTATGGCTAAAGCTGACTTCTTTCCTAGTTGTCTTTCTTTCTTGTCTCTGGAGCAATGGTTCTCAAAGTGCGGCCCCTGGACCAGCAGATCAGCCTTCCCTGGACACCGGTTAGAAACTCCCATCTCAGGCGCCCATCCCAGACCTGTTGAACAGGAACTCCAGGGGTGCACTCAGAGATCTATTCCTTAATAAGCCCTGCAGGTGATTTTACTGTGCACTCACATTTGAGAAACACCTGTCTAAAGTGACCACTCTTTTGGGGTCTGCTCTTGTTTCTGGATTTTGAGCAGGTACAGTGATTTGAACATTATGCCTCAGGCTCCTACGCCTCCCCCTGTGCAGTCCTAGTGATGCTGCTGTACACTCCCGGGTATCCTGCAGGATCCCTCGGGCCATGAAGGATCCTTCCAGTGGATTGTTTAGTTTATTTTTATCCCTTTACTATTCTCTGCCAACAAATGTTGAAACACTTCTGAGAGCTGGCCCAGTACCCTAGTTGTGGACAAACCTCTTTGTCTTTCTAATTGATCTCCTGTTTGCCTCGCCAGGATGCCGGTGCTCATCCATCCAGTCTCCTCTCCAGATGGTGGGTGGATGGGCCTAACTCTGCGCGTCACTGACAATGGAGCGGCAACTTTGTAGCTCCAGGATCAACACTGGGACCTGCCTGCCCTTTTACTGTCAGAGATGACAAAGGGCTCAGGAAAGCAGGTGGCAAGTGCTCGGCAGAATCTATTAGGGTTAGTGATTTCTGCAAAACCATTTGCTCCAGACAAGAGATTGCTTACAAATAATCATCTCAACAACCCAGGGTCTGTTATCCACTAATTATTTTTGGATTAGAAAGGGCTAACAGGACTTGACCTTGGAAGGTCAGAATAATTTGAGTAGATAACTAGGTTGCTGCATTCCCTAGGGTAAAGAGAGATCTGTGAGACCAGGGTTTCAGCACTTTGATTGAAAGGAAACCATGTTCCTGCTTTTTCTCTGATAAATGTTGATAAAAGACTGCATTTATATGATTTTTCAAATGTCATCTATTATGTCTTGTGGTCAAACCACTTAGAAAATGATGCTCCTGTGACATCAGCCCCAAAGTTCTTATGTTAGAAAAAGTAAAAGGCAAGGGGCAGGAGAGGGGACAAGAAGATTAATGATTAGGGGTTGATTGTGGTTATCCAGACAAGAGGTAACGAGGGCCTTGATTAGGGCAGTGGAGTGAGGCAGTCAAGTGGAGTCCAGCAGACCTGGATTGAATTTCTGTCCCCTGAACCTTTACCCCTCCTCTGAGCTATAAAACCATGGGCCAGTTACTTAACTGTTTTGATTCCACTTGCTGATTTTTAAACTGAGGGAAAATAAATAACTGTGTGGCATCGTTAGGAAGATGAAGTGAGAAAAATTTTAAAGATAATATATTATAGCAATGTACGTGGTACCTAGTAAAGACTCAACAAATGTTAATTCTGTTTTTATTGAAGCCGTGGTGCTGCATTACTGTGGTGGGTGAGGCAAAAAGTAAAGTCTAGGACTGCTCCCCAGGGTTCTGTCTCAAGGCACTGGCCAATGGAACAGTTTTGAGTAAAGCCGAAGAAAACCCAAAGACCAGAAAGGAGGAGCAGTGGAGGTATGATATAAAAGCACTGGGGCTTTGACTTTCTCAGGAGATCACGCATGTGCACACGTGTGTGCACACACATGCACCCACAATGCACTCTCTTCCTTGATGATGTCAGATAAATGAGGTGTGAGAATACCCAAATGATAGCTCTCGGGGCCGTTTCTCTGGGCCGTTATGAAACACTCTCCTATTAGCTACGAGTCAAATTTTGGTCTTGCTTATTTTCGTGAGTCTGGTATACTTTTTTTCTTCCCAAAATTCAATTTATAACCCCCCCCCCAACCCACCCTGCCTTCTCCTATAAGTCACGGACATTGAGCCATTATTACAGAGTGATGACTCAGGATGAAAATTTCCAATTCAGAGCATAAAGGGTGATCCATGCATTTAATTGGATGAGTTAAATGAATTGTGAGGTGGATTATCAATGAGACAGTTTGCCTGAGAGATCTCAGCACCCTACTCAGGCAGGGCGCAGGGCACACTTCAGAAAGGCTTTGTTGGAAATAGGGCCAGCCTGCATGGTTTGGTACGGGCTGCAGAGGGGAGATTGCTGCATCTGAAGAGAGCCTCTCTCACTCTTTCTTGCTCTCTCTCTCTCACACACACACTCACATTCACACACACACACACACACACACACACACACACACTCACATTCACACAGTGGGAAGCAGTGATCCGGTCATTGCTGAGACGAACTGGAATCAGTTGCGTGCTTTAACACTTCTTAAGTGGATGCAGAGTCGTCTGGAAAATAAGTGGATATTAGATATTTTTTAAAGCATGCCTAACTGGCCCTTCCCTTTTCCTCTTTTTGGTGAAAAGCCAGACAGTCACTTTGGATAGGATCTCAGCCTACCAGATACTAGGCAAGCAATTTTTTCTAATTTTGTTCCTAGCCTTAGTTTTGTCTGCTGAAAAGTAAGGATAAAAACATGTATTTGTAAAGTCTTCCTGACCTCCCAAGCCGTGTCTCCTCTGTGTTCCCACCACATATTAAGGTGTAGGAAACTTCCTCTGTCACTGAGTTTTGCATATTCACTGAGAACTGTTGTTAGGTCTGTCAGCATTAGATAACTACATTGTGTATCACTGTTTCTCTAGCCCCTTTCTGAGTGCCCAGAAGGTAGTAGATGCTCAGTACCTACTGGCTGAGTTGAGTTGAGTAGTGTGTCCTTGAGAAATTACTTTGCCCTATGCTCAACACATGCCTATTCATCATTTAAATATCAAGAAGCATCCATGGGAAGATTTCCTCCTCTATAAAATGTTTCTGATAACAGTCCTTTGAATTCATTGACCACTTTGTTGGACTGCATGTTTCCTCTCCTGACTCGTCTTTCAGGGTTTGCTCTTAGATTTATCTCCATTGATTTCCCTGCCAATAATTTTTACCACTTCTGAGTTGATTTTCCAGACCAAGATGATGTGTTCTCCCATGGCGTAGGAATGCTTCTCAACCCAAGGAGGCAAGGTGCCCTCTGACCAAGAGACCAGAGAGACCCACCTGTCTTCAAAGATAAATATATTCAATTTGATAAATTTGGACATTTTTTTTTGGTAGTGGCCATTATGTACTTGGGATCATGGAGAATGACTTTTTTTTCTTTCCAAATATGTTTTTGAACTTCTAATCCCTGCCCCAAACCTAATTCAGAAATTAACCTCATGGCTTAATGTGCTACTGGAATGTTCCTTGTGAGTATTTGTGGGGTATTGCTCAGCCTGGGCTTGGAGATATCAAAAGAAAAGTTAGCAAACAACTGAGGGCATTGTCCGCCCACAGGGAGGTGCATTATCCAAGCAATGGCCGTGTGCCCCGGGTTTCCTAGGAAGATCTCAGTTTTCATTACTCTGTTTCATGAGCCCATAGCACATGCACATCTTTGGCACATACATTTTGCAGAATCCCATGCAACTTGGTACATAAAATGTGATGCCTTATACCCTCCTTGTTACAACGGTGATGTGAGGGGCTTTATAGAGAAGCCTACATTATAAGGAATTTTAGTTAGAGAACTATGAAAACAGGGAAATCGATAATAGGTAAAATCATTTAATAACTCCTGGTGTTTATTTGGTGTGGGCTATGGATTTGATTCTGAGCTTCCTAATGGTCAAAGGAAAAAGCAAACACAACCAGTTTTAAAAGTCACAGTGACTATAAAAAAACAAACACGTTTGTCTGGAAAATCACAAAAGTTATGTGCTACATTTAAAGTATGTGCATGCTGTAAAATTGTATGTGCAGTATGAAGTTTTCATACTACTCTAAACTGGTAAATTTGCATCCTGGGGTCTTTTGGATCACACTTTCATTGGGGGGAGCATGAGAATAGTCATCAAAATTTGGCACTCTGGTTCAAAATGGAAATCAAGCAACCTTGAGCTAAGCTTCTAGGAATTTTCACAACCTCTTCAATCAACAGTCTATTATTCAACTAAAGAGCATATATTATTCCTTATGTAACTTAAACACAGTAATTTCCCAGCAAAACATCCCAAGACTCCTGGCAGGCCTTCATCTGGAATCCAGTATGTCTTCACTAACATAACTTTGCTTAGTAAAAAATTCTTGAAGTTGGGTACTGGAAGAAAAAGTGTTTTGCACACATTACAAATAATGTGCCTCTGTGGGGTGAATGCTGACTCGTGCATTTCAGGTCTGAGCTTATTTGGATATTCATAAGGGTCCCTCTTTGCTGATTATGTCAGCACAACCTCTTTATTGAATTATGGATTGGGTATTTAATCAAGGCCTGTGCCCTATTATTAGCTATGTAACATTCCATTGTTTCAGTAGAAAATGAAATGTGTAAAACCTAATTCACATGAAAATCTGTTGGCCCACTAATAAATAATGTTTTACAGTATATTCTATTATATCCCTAGAATCCTTATCTGCCAGAGAAGTGAGAATAAATAAGCACAATTTACACTGATGGATTGGGGCAGCACTTCCAATACAGTGGTGGCCAGCTGGACACTGTGTGTAGGTTTTCATGAATTTGCTTCTACATTAATCCTGGACTTGAGAGTTGGGGCTGACTTTGTAGAAGCATTGTATTACATATTGGAGAGAATCTATATTCTAATATAATTGCTCAGTGAGGAGGTTCGACTTAGGTTAGTGATTCTGACCACTTGGTTGCACCTTAAACTTGTATAGAATACTTAGGATACCATTATATGGGCCCCACCTCCAGAAACTTGGATTCACCTGATATTTGTGGCCCAGGTGATACTCACATGCACCCAAGACTGAGGATCACTCTGTTTAACTCTGTGAACTGTCTTAACTCCACCCTAGGATCTTGGAGGATAGAATCCTCCAGGTTCCTTCTTCTGGAATCTCATATTCAGGGAGTCTGTGAAGGCATTTATGGCACAGGGGAAAGGGCTCAACTTGAAGTCCTTCAAATCCAGGTTTGTGTCCTTCCTAGCTGGGTGACCCTGGGAAATCTGCCTCATCCTGTCTTGGAAAATCAGAAATTCCCTTTTATTGTGAACTTGGAATTGCTTATATGGGAGACAGCATCATAAGTTCAATGCCCAACTATCACCTTCTAGCTGCATTAGTATTTGTGAGTGCAAGGTGACTCATTGTTAAGAAGGAGATGGTAATTCTTACTTCTCTGTGCAGATTTAAATAAAAGCATGTTGTGAACGGCCCTTTATGTGGGAGGTTGCTCATAAAGGTCTGTTCCCATTCTCATTCCTTGGCTCCCCCAGGATTTCTTCCCCTCGTCTTTGTTTCTCTATCTTCTTATATAACTCTTGAATATTTTCCCTGCGAATCTGTCCACCAAATGTTCCTTTCTCTGTGCCCAGGTGTACAAGTCAAAGGCATGCTAATGTTAACATTCTCCAAATTCTGTCCTCCTCTGTCCTTTGTCGCAATTGCCAATTATTTATAACTGGTCTTCAGGCCTCCAGACTTTCTTTTCTCCAGATTTTCCTTTTGTAGCCCGAGCTTCAGCAGTAAAATGAAATAACAGTATTGCATGGTAAGTGGTGCCAGGAAGGGAATGCCCAGGGTGCTGTGGGATCACGAAGGAGGTTCCTAACTTGGCCGGGGGTGGGAGAAGGCATTCAATCTCAGAAGACTTCCTGGGAAAAATGCCATCTTAACTGTGTCCTGAAGGTTTATTTGGAGTTAGCCTGGCACAGAGAGAGGGGAGAGTGTTTGGAGCAGAGGGACAATATGAGCAAAGACCCAAGGGTGAGCCAGAGCTGCTTGGGCCTGAGAGGATTGGGATGGCAGCATGCTGGGGTGGGACATGAGGCACGTGCCTTGGACCATCTCTGAAGGAGGCTAGAGAACCACTGAGCTTGCATGTATTTTGTTTCCTGCTCATCTGTCTCTGTGCTGTTGAGCCTAGTACATTCTATGTGCTCAGTTAGACTGTTGCATTGTTGCACTCTTGGGGCTCATGAGGGGGATCATAATTAGATGAGATGGGGAGAAGAAAGTGTCCTTGAATGGGTGATGTTTGAAATGGACCATAAAGGGTGGGTGGGATTTTAAGGAGCACAGGCGAGTGTGTGTGTGTGTGTGTGTGTGTGTGTGTGTGTGTGTGAGAGAGAGAGAGAGAGAGAGAGAGAGACTGTGTGCTGGAGTATGGCACCAGGCACCAGAAGCACATCACAAGCCCATGTGCATCTACGAGCACAGGTCCAGTGGTGCCCATGATCCAGGTATGGTCTGGTGAGGCTGGAGGGTAAGTTACATATCAGGGAGAAGTGTTTCAAAAACAGCGAACATGTGATGGTAGTGCGGAGACATGGAAATGCCCTCACCATGCAGAATTGTCTGGCCTAGCTTATATTTTGATCACTTTCATTCTTCAGCATGAAACCTGTAATTCCAGTGGTTTGCCAGGCTGAGGATTTGCAGTTTTATCCTATGGGAAGCCATAGATGAATTTAAAGCAGAGGGCAGGGGTGGGGGTAGGAGTGGGGTTGCATAATCTGATAGGCTATTATTGAATGTTCTGTAACTATTTGAGCCTTTATCACTATAATTCCTCAAGTACTTCAGTGCTAGTCAGCGTGGGAAGTACTTGATTAGTAATATAACCTTTACTTGTTTACAATAACCACAATAGGCAGTTATCACTCTCTTTATTTGATAGTTCAAGCTATACTCCACCCTTAGGAAGTAGCTTAGCTGGGATTCAAACCCAAGTTTGCCTGAATGCAAAGCCCATGCTGGGCTTCTTCACTACTACTCTCACATGTCTTTGTACTTAATTCAGGGAGCAATGCACATATTTAATTAACAAAGCAAACCATGAGAGGAAATCATTTTAACACAGCCCATGGAATTTCCCTGAACTAGTTGGTTTTAGAGACTGCATGTTGCATTCCTTGTACAGTATTTCCATTCCCTGTTTGCAATTTTTAGGTAAAGAGATAAGGAAACATTTAATCCATTCTCTCAATTAGGTTGTGTAATAGATTGTCATGGGCATGTTCAAGATAAGTGTTCAGTGAGGGTGCTGTGAAGTGCATCGATCAGCAGCATCTCTGATGCTCATTGATTATCAGGTCTGTGTAAAGCAGAAAGGCAGCTAGGAACTGATCCTTGGAGAGTGTAGACTTCAGTGTTTGAAGGCAGCTCATAGGGCCATCAAGTTAGGAGCTTTGCTTTGCCAGTGAGCCTTGCTTCTGAAGAGACTCAACTGGGGCAAGGGTTCTGGACCCTTTAATTGGCACTACTTGGTTCCTTCTCCTGCAGTTCCCCTTTGACTTCTGAATTTCACTTCCATACTGCCACTTTCATAAAGTGTCTGCTACATGCAGGAGACTGGTCTGGAAAGACACCTGTCACTGAGATAGGGCTAGATATTTGACATTTGATAGAGGACAAAGATAAAATGTCCACACACAATCTGATGTCTTGCTAACCAGTATCCTCACTTTATAACTGGGGAAACAGACACAAGGAGATTATGCACCTTGCCTAAGATCACATAGTTCATATGTGTTAGAGCAGGATTTGAACCCAAGTAGCCCAGCTTTAGAGCCTTTGCTCATTGCCACAGTGCTGTAATGCCTATCTAGTATCCAACATGATGATTACAATGTAAGGTTGCATGGGATAAGTAGTAGTCTACATCACAGAATTACCCATGAAGCTTTTAAATAAAGACCTCAGCTGTACATTACCCTAGGCTTACTGAGTCTGAATCTCTGAGAGTGTCCAAAAAAATGATATACTTTAAAAAAATATATCTAAGTGATTCATATGGGTGGCTGGGTTTGGGTATCACTACTATGAGAAAAGAATGCACCAAATGCTATGACAGTGCAAATGGAGGAGTGAAAGCAAAGATAATTCTTCTGCAGAATAGTGGGGTGGGAAGAGAGAAAGAGTTAAAAGGAGTTGCATTTGAACTGGGTATTAAAATCTGAACAGTGGTTAACTTGGTTTCTCATGGGAATAAATTTCTGTCATGCTTGGAAGGTAATTGCTCTAAGAGAGAATGGAGGGGCTGGGAAGGTGAGAGAGGTAGAGAGACCCTGACTGACCAGAAAGACCAACCTATTACTTCAATTTCAATGGAAGTGTTACTGGTGATGTTGGCTCTTGGTTCTTGAGTTCAGCAAAGAAAGAATTCAGAGCCAAGGACTCTACTGCAAGAGGAAATTTATTTAGCATGCAAAGCAAAAGGTACACTTAAGAGAAGATTTGAGCAGGCTGCTTAGAGAACTGCCTTGGCCTTTTATAAAGAAAGTCACCAGAGGCAGAAGAAATGAGCCAGCTGGGCTGCATGGACTCAGGAAACAAGTTGTACAGGCGAAAGAAGGGCCCTTGGAGACAGGTTCAAGGGGTTAGCCCAGGATGAGCTGCCGCTGCCCACTGCTCCCCGGGTTGTAAGTCTCATGGGGACACTTAAAGCTTAGGAAAAAGAAAATGAAGATACATGCCTGAAGAAAGAAGGGGCAGACCTGCTCTAGAGAGAGACTGTGCACTTTGTATTTTGTTTTAAGAGTTTTTATCTTTTTACTAAAGGCAGGAATTTTAGAGGCAGTCTCAGTGGAGGATCTCAATAGACTTTCAACTCTCTAGGTGTGTCCTTTAATATGCTGATGCATCAGAATGAGTGCATAGGGTCAGGGCTATGGTCTCCACTGATTGCTCAGTGCTAGTGTAGGGAGTCATTGGTCATTGATGCCAGCCATGGTGTTGCTTCATTTGTTTCACTGATTGATTGATTTGAGAGAGAGAGAGAGAGAGTGCCTTCAATTTGTTGTTCCACTTATTTATGTATTCATTGGTTAATTATCGTATGGCCCTGACCAGAGATCGAACCCACAACCTTCTTGTATGAGGGTGATACTCTAACCAAGTGACCTGCCAGACCACGGTGCATCCTTTGGTTTTGCTGCTTCTCTGGGCCTGGAGCTGAAATACAACTGAAGCCTAGATGTTACCTCTAGTTTGACCAAAACTCTGTCCCTGTGGTCAACAGACCCCAGGCTTTATTCCTAAAATTATTTGATGCTGATCGGAACCTCGTTGTCCTGAGGGCTTAATGCTTAAGAGAGTGGTCTTGCAGGAAGAAAGGAGGCAAGCCAGTTGGGGTGCTTGATGAAGCCTGATGAATCAGCTCTCTGTCTCAGTTTCCCCATTCCACTTGCCAAGGAATTTTCCTGGCTTCTTACTCTCCTGCCTCAGAAGTGTGCGTAGGGAGCTTGGTGACATAATTTCTCATTGTTACCCAGAACCTAATTTAGTGTAAAATACTTTGTCTTGTATGACATAATTATGGGCTCTCCACAAATGTGCTTCAGACAAGTTTTGCCCACCCGTGCACAAACCTTGAAATGTCTCAGAGTTCTACCTCTTGGTTTAAGCCATTGTTCACAGCTGGAAAACAAACATCGTGAATTTGCCGATCGTTAAGACATTAAACACTAAACATTAGCAGTGCAGCTATTTTAGCCTTCGGGGCGCGTACCCCTAGGGACATACCAGAGTTAGCGTAGGAGTGGGAGGGTATGATGTGAAAATTGTTATTAGCCTAACTAAATTTTGGTTAGTTCAGAAAATGGAGAAGGTGTTTGGGTTGCAGAAAAAGGACGTTAGAGTTTAGGGACAAGAGGACAAAGGCCAGCCCCCTTTGCTGCACTCTGTCACCTAAAGCTGGCTGGTTTTATCATTCCCAAATCAATATTGCAAACAAAGTTGTTCCTGGAGTCCTTGGCAGGGCGGAAATGAAGATCTCTAGATGGTGGGATTAACACTTCAGCCAGGGTGCGAACAGCTTGTGTTAGGGAAGGGGCTCTTGCAGGGTTTCAATTTTCTTTTTCTTTCCTTTTTTTCCCCCTCCACTGGGACAAAACAAACAGAAAAGAAAGGCTAATTCTAAAACACCAGAACTGGTTTGTGAAAATTGGCATGCTGCTATAATCCGCTGGTTGACAGATTAATATCCTAAGGGTCAGTGTTTACCATCTGTCCCAGTTCTTTTCTTGTTTAAATAGAACTTTTCCTTACTACATGTAAAAAAACAAGCCACTGCAAATTACTGTACACTTACAGGACACCAAACCTCACGCCACCTGCCCCTCCACCCAAACCCACACAGAAAAGAGAAAAAAAGCCATTTCAGTTTAATAGCTTATCATTGCCTCACGTGCACACAAATGTTTCAAGTACAGTATGTATCTTTTTAAAGAAGATATCACCATTCTCCCCGTGGCTTTTAAAGCAGGTAGGATTGAGGATTCAAGGTGATTTATTTTGACGATTTCAATAATAAAACTCAAGGGGAAAATTGGCTCATAGTGAACACAGCCACTTTTCATTAAATGCAGCTAAAGGCCCAAGAATGAATCTGAAACGGAGAGTAGATCTGCCATTTGAATCCCGGACAAATACACAATTTGCATCTGACATAAATTCTCATTGGGTCCTGTTAAGAATGTGGCAGGCAGGGCATGAAAATTAAATTGACTCCTCACCCATTGTCGTAGGTCCCTGAGCTCTGCTCCTCTGGAAGTCATTAATGGTTGCAGGTACAAAGGACCAAATGTAGCCCTTTGGGGTTTGCAGTCACTGAGATGTTTAGCAGATGCTGCTTTAGACCTTGATCTTCTGCGCTAGGATCTCCTTTAAATAAAAGCAGCAGGGGCCTCTTTGAACCTGGGAGAGCAGCCCCGTGTCATTAAACTCGGAATCTGGGCCTCTCTTCTAATCTGCCCCAAACCCCAGGTGCCCCCTTGCCCTGTGGGGTCTAAAGGTGGAATTTCAGGATTTCTAAAGGATGTTGAAATACAATGGTACCCTCCTCCACAAATTTTTTAAAAAATCATCACTTTTCCTTTATTAAAAGTAACCCAAGCAAGTTAATTGTTTTTAGTTAAAGAAACCTTTAGCATGTAATACGAGTATTCTGTGCTCTGTTCTCATCGGTGCTTTACCTCTAAGAGGCGGAGAGGGCTGGGAGCTGCTCTCTCTTCGTGTTTTTGCACCTAATAGGTATCACAGACTCCGTTAGGTATGTTACAGATGTGATCATATATCTTTTTTCCAGCTTTTACTGTGCAGTATAATAAAGAGACAGAAAATATGGTAAACTGAATACAACATAAGTGGACAGTCTAATGAATGGTTGGAAAACGAATAACCACAAAACACATCCCCAAATCAAGACATTAGAACGTAACTAGCACCCCAGAATTTCCCTACATCCCTTCCCAATCCTAACCACTTCCTCCCCTCTACCAGAAACTCCTGTGTTATGACACATCCTTGCTATTCTTCTTAGTTAAATCCATCAGTGATAAGTGTCATTTTGCCAGACTTTGAATTTCTTATGAAGGCAAGCACACAGCGTGTATTTTGTCCTGCTTATCTCCCTTGGTACAACTTGTATCTTTGTAGTTCACCTACATGGTTGCATTTAATAAAGTTGTTTGTACTGTAGTTCATTTATTTGTACTGATATAGAGAATTCCATTATATAATATGCCACAGTTTTTCAAGTCCATTCTGTAACATCTGGGTTTGGAACACTTGGAACAGTGCCAGCATGGCCATTTTCCCATGTATTCTGGTGCATGTAAGCTTACCTTTAAGTAGGATGTTTAGCTTGAAGAGGGTATATTTTCAGCTTTAGTATTAGTTACTAAGTTTTTCCAAAGTGATTTCCAATCCTAGCAACCCTGAGATCATGTTGGGCCCTGTCCTGTCAACCCTGCTACTTTCAGACTTCTGATTTTTTTTTGGATTATAGTTATTCCTATAATATTTTTCTAAGACAAATAGAGCCCCATTTCACAAATGAGGAAGCCCTATTTTTGGTTTTTAGAAAACAGTGCCATGGAACACACGAAACCTGCTGGGAACCTGAAAAGGACTGAGTCCATAACTGAATCACCAAGGAATAGCAAATACCTAAAGTTTAATTTATACCTATATTGTGGTTTTAGGAGAGTATGTAATCTGTGCCACCGTAATATCTGCTAGATCTTGTATTTTATTGCTTTGGAGGTAAACAGCTTTGGTGGGGGGAATATGGAAATGGTGTGTCATTTGGTTGGGGCAGGGAAATAAACAGTGAAATAAACTTGGTTGGGGCAGGGAAATAAACAGTGAAACAAACAATACTGGAACAAAATAAAAATAGCGGTGATGATACTCCCTCTGCCTGCCTTTTAAGGAACACTGATTCTGGAGCAGATACCAGGCTGGGCAGTTTCCTTAAGTTGTTGCCAGTGTACTTTCCCATGTGTTTCGAGTTGACTGAAATGAGAAAAGGTAGTGACTGCTTTGGTTTGCAGAGTCTTGGGAACACCCATTAGTGCTTTAGGGCCTGGATGTCTACTGCCCAGTTCTAACTGGACATTGTGGACAAAGTCCATGTTAGAAAGATAAGCACCCTTCCCCCTTCCTGCCCCTGTGACCTTGTTACTTGTACATGTTTGCCCTGGGAGGTCTTCGATCTCTTCTAGGTGAGATCTTGCAAATATGTGCCCACAACCAGAAGGATTTGGACTTTACTAGACCTCTTGGCACCCAGCCCCTCCCCATGTTAGTGCAGTAGAAGAATAGTCATAATAGAGATTTTTACATTTCACCCACTAAAGAAAAGCTGCAACACTCTAAATCAAGATTCAGATTATGGTGGAGGGCTTTTTGTTTAATATAGAAGGATACTTCTGTAACATTGGTTAATGTTATGGAATGAAACTAAAATGCCAGGCCTCCGAGGGGAGCCGAGAATACTCCACCCACACATACATCTTCTTGTTTGACCTTCACAACAAGCCCATAAAATAAGCACTATCACAACCGCATTAGAAATGGGGAAACATTGCTTTAGAAAGGTTAAGTAACTTGCCCCAAATCCCACAGCCAGAATGTGGCAGTGTCTGCATTTGAATCCAGGCGTGTCTACATTGCTCTTAACTGCTTTGCTATAATGCTTCCAATCAGGGAGAAAAATTCAAGAAGGAAAACACAGCTCCTTCTAAACATCAGCCTGGAAGCTGGCTTTTCTGGAAATGAGGCTTTTCTGGAGTTGCCTTTCTCCAGGGTTTTGAACTGAGTGTCTGGTGTTGGATGCTCTCTGCATTGTCCAATAGCAGTTAAGAGAATTCTGTTAGCAGAGAGCCAGCACCTGCACCACCTGGAATTTGGACAGCAAGACTGCGATCCTTCTGAGAAATTCTGCAGGCTGGGCCATTGTTATGCTATGTGGGGGCTTCATTACTTCAGAGCAAATATGCTGTACATATGATGAATATTTTCCCACTGTTCACCACGGAGCGAAAAGCAAAGGCTATAGTGGATGTAGTTTTTGTGATAATGTAAATATGACTCTATTTGAAGTGAGTTGAATTAGAAAACTCATAAATAAGTGCCTTGACATGATCAGAATCATAGAGCAAAGAATTGACCTACTTTACAAGAAGACTCCCAGAGCTTCTTAGCTAATAGGATGTTAACCCAACAGAGAAATCTTCTTGTTAATAGCACTTAACACAGAAGATTGGAATGTGTACTTGGTCAGGTAATCAAAAAAAAAAATTGGAATCTGGAATAAAAAAATGATTCATGCCCTCATTTAAATTTTATTTCAACTGACAATATATAATAAATGTTCATCAATTTGTGGATCTTTTGATATTCGTATAAGGACTTCTTGGCCTTGGAATAAGTTTGCCAATTGAAATGCTGTGTACTCTTCCAACGAAATCCACACCTATCAAGCGCATCTATGACTTCTAGCTTGGGTATCTTTAAAGTGCCGTGTGGATTGAAAAGCACTTGCAATCCTTAACCAGAATGTTAGAATCCTTCTGGATCCATGTTTTTTCACTCAATTTTTTTTTGGTAGCACTTCCTTCTAACAACTTGCCATTTTTTATTATTTCCCAACATTAAACTTTATTTTCATAGAAATAACTCCCTTTTCTTTTGTACTCATGTTCATGGACACATGTACTATTTAATTAATCATTGTGCGCATACAATATCAAATGCAACTCCCATAAACAGGTTTGGGAACAGAGGTATGAGATTCTTAGAAAACATCCAACATAACAGAATCAAACAGAACTCAAGTAGCCTGCCTGGCATTAGTGTTCAGGGTGACGCCAGCGTCAGATAATGTGACGGGTCGATCCAAACCGCCAGCTGGCTTACCCGGTCTTCTCCTGCATCCCTCCCACAGAGTCATTCTGAGGATTTGAGATAAAGTAAAGTAAGGCATATAAATAAAGTGACTACATTAAAAAGGACAGATGCGTAGTAGGAGCTCAGAAAATTGAAGCTTTAATGTTTCCTCTTTTCTCCCATTCAATCGATACATCTTTATTAGAAGATTATCACTGGTTTAAATCTCTAGTTTTTCTACTAGATTACGAGCCTGCTGGGGATAGGCGGCAAGTCATAGTCCTCTCACTCTCCTTCCTGTATGGCTCAACACCTACTAAGCCTTCTGAAAATGTGTTTTAATTCAATACAGTCAGATGAGGATGGGGGTAACTCTTGCAGGAGGGCAGGGGAATCCTGGACAAGGAGCTCGATCTGGAGTTAGAATGCTAGGAGCAGGTATTAGAGGGCGGTGTTGGAAAGGAGAGGGATGAGGGTATAAATACCAATAGACACCAAATCTAAAAGCCAGTGACAGAATCCTGATAGTGGGGATTGCAGGCCAAAAGTTTCAAGGTAGCCTGATCTCAAGCACCCTCCAGGAATCTCCTTCGTTTTGTTTTAGTCCATCCGCCAACAGTTGAAATCAATTACCAAACTTCCTACGTAGACATTTGCTACCAGGTCAGAGGAACCAAACATGATTTTAATTCTGGGAACTTGTTAAGAGCTATGACCATGTCCTACTCATTTTTAGATCTAAGTTTCTGAAAAGACAAATTAGAGATTTAATTTGGAAATTCCATGAAATTCCCAGACTTGCAAATTAAATAGTTTCAAAAACCTCATAGTGCCCTCCACCATCCCCCCGCCCTTTCCAGGTAGACTGAAATTATTGCAATTCTTCCTTCCTGGTGAAAAATATATTCCAATTGGCAACTCTGTTAATAAGAATCAGTTCCTCTTTACCTAAACCATATCTAAACAGTACAGTGTTTGTTGGGCCCTGTGCCAAGTAAGAAAGAAAAGCAATGAAATGGCCTTGATGAAATGCCTAGAGGAAAACCATTTTCGCTTTAGCTTGCTTTAATTTCAGAAAGCTCTCTAGTGTGAGCCACAGGATGTAGTCTCCTCTCTCATCGGCTTCTCTGTCTGGCAATTAGACTCTCTCTCCACCTTGGAGCTGTTCCTGGCTTTAATGACCCCATGATTTGGTATTCACACTGTTTCAGGGGTAAGCGGCTGGTACCTAGGGCTGCGTGCGTCTGATCACCGCGTCTGTGAATACAGCTCCACTCTTCTGATGCTTGGGGCTCATTATGAAGGACTTAAAATGGGGCCAGTCATCCGTGGCAGCAGGTGGACCAGGTACCTGAGTGTTGTACTATGGCCTTGATAACCCCCGGCTGGAGGTTAGGTAGTGGAAGGAGCATTGTGTGGGTCATCAGATTTAGGTTCAAATGTTAGCTCCATCCTTTCTACCCATGCAGTTTAGCCAAATTGTTGCACCTGACTGAGCCTCTGCTTTTTCATTGGTAGAAAGGGGACCATAATGTCTTATTATCCATGGACTAGTTTTGAAGATTAAATGAGCTGACATGGATAGAGCACCTGTGTTATAGTTTGAGTTGTGCCCGACCCCACCACAAAAAGTTTATCCAGGGGTGGACAAAAGTAGGTTTACATTTGTGAGTACGCAAAACACAGCTAATAAAGCTACTGCATGTCTTTTTCCATACGAACAACTGTAAAGCTGCTTATGCTCACGCCTGTATGTTGAAGTCCTAACTCCTAGTACCAGAGAATGTGACCCTTCCTTAGAAATAGGGTCATTGCAAATGTAATTAGTTTAGGAGAAGGTCATTAGGATGAGTCCTAATCCAATATGATCAGTGTCCTAATAATAAGGGGGAATTAGGGAGAACGCCACATGCAGACAATGGTAGAGATTGGAGTGATGAATTTATAAGCCAAAGAATGCCAGAGATTGCCTGCAAACCACGAGAAGCTAGGTGAGAGGCACGGGACCAGCTGTCTCTCACAGCCCTTAGAAGGCACTATTCCTGTCAACACCTTGTTCTTGGACGTCTGGCCTCCAGAACTGCAAAACTATAAATATCTGGGGGGGGTTTTGTTGTTTGTTTTTTAATCTTCACCCCAGGATCTGTGTTTTTAATTGATTTTACAAAAAGAGGAAGGGGGAAAGAACAAGAGAAACATCGATCAGTTACCTCCCATACATGCCCCATCTGGGGATTGAACCCTCAACCTAGGTATGTGCCCTGGCCGGGAATCGAACCCACAGCTTTTTGGTATATGGGACAATGCTCCCACCAACTGAGCCACCTGACCCAGGTTATAAATACCTGTCTCTTTAAAAACCACTGAGTTTGCAGTACTTTGTTAAAATAGCCCTGGGATACAAACACACATCTGTCACTCAGTGGCAGTTCTTTTCTTTTTTCTTGTCCCTTCCCCTGCTGTAGTCTCCTATTCAAATGAGTGTACACCTCCCCTCTGCAGATGCACCCCAAGATGTGCAGTGCATCCCATTTCTGACCTTCCACACCACATATGGAAGAGTTGCCCTCTTTTTGCATGATATGTAGTATGTATTTTTTAATCCTCTGGGTAGTGCCTGCAGTGATCTTGTACACACACACCGTGCTGAGGAAGACTTGACAATAAGAACTGCCTGTGAGGCCCACCTGAAAAGGAACTGCAGATATAAACATGTTGCCGTCCTTGTCATTTTGCAGCAACATTTTTAAGGCACCTCAGAGAGTTGGAAAATGAGGGATTCTTTTCTTCTAGCCCTCCTCTTTCTCCTCCAGCAGGAAAAGAGATTTTCAGGTGTAGTGGAGATAGCAGAAGAACAGCTTCCCTAAAAACATCCTGAGGGATTTGTGTTGTGTTAAGTGAGTGCAAACCACTTGACTTAGTTCTTTATATTAATCGAGCATTTTTTACATTGAAAATGGAGTTCCATCTGGGTTCAAGTTCACGCCTATGCTCCAGTGCTTCACTGGCATTTCCTTGCCACTGGCCCTGTTTGCTTTCTAGTTGATGTTATATGGAAAAATCCTCTGCCTGGCTGGGCAGTCATATCAGCATCACCACTCTGAGTACTTTTGTTGTAAAGAAATTCAGACTCCAGGAACCAGCATCACCGATCCACTGGCTCAAAGGAGAGTTTCCAGCCACAACGTAAAGCACTCTTCTCTTTTCTACAGAGCCATTTTGAAACCTTCACCTTGATCTGAGAACCTGAGATCTTAGTGCCTTCAAGTGTTGCAGACAGCAGTGAGGGAGGCAGGGCCCCAAGGAGCGAGATGCCTGCAGGCTTCAAAATTCCAAGAGAGAGAGGATCTTTGAAGTATCAAAAGCTTCGCACCTGTGGGTGATTTCCTGAAGAGACTGAGAGCAAGAGTAGCCAACCCATGACCTCTCCAAAGCACAGCTTTGAGGGAAGAGCAGACCCTTTTTGTTTTCCTAGGTTGCTGAAAGACAATGAAGGTGAGGTTTGTGTAGATTTGGGAGAGCAAAGCGACAGTGGGGCCATACCAGAGGGCACTGGAGCTGGACTGGACATCCAGCCATGCGCCTGCCGAGTTTCTAGGTGGGAAAGCATGTCAGAATGCCTGCACCTGCCAGAATCCCAGTTTCTTTATTTTTAAAGCAGGTTAATAATAAGAAGTTCCTGACAGGTCTGTTGCCAAGACTTCGTGCAGTCAGTATGTGAATATAGGTTACACTGTGTGTTTATCCGTCAGCCTGTTTCCTCTCTCTGCATCTATCATCTATCGTGTTTATCGAATGATTACCATGTGTCAGGCATTTGGCTAAGTCTATTATGTCCATTAAGTATATTATGTCCAATAGGTAAAGAAGACAGTATGTCATTAATGGTTGAAATTGTTTATTACAAATTTTTAAAATTTTCTTTCTCTTTTTTTAAATTATATTTTATGCCCTGGATGGTGTAGCTCAGTGAATTGAGTGCCAGCTTGCAGCCAAAAGGTCTCTGGTTCGATTTGCAATCAGTGTGCAAAAGGCAACTGATTGTTTCTTTCACACATTTATGTTTCTCTCCCTCTCTTTTTCTCTCTCTCTCTTCCTCCTTTCTTCCCTCTCTTTCTGAAAATAAACAAAATAAAATCTT